>VYXF01003147.1:695561-767767 GCA_013397295.1 Polioptila caerulea
GAGCACAGGGCAGAGGGGCAGAATTCCCCCTCCCTGCTGCCCAGGCTGGGGCTCAGCCCAGGGCTCAGGGGGGTTCAGGGTGGCAGCAGACACTCCAAACCTGTGTGCTTTACTGCAGTTACAAACATCTAATTTAACACAGCTCACTCAATACTTGGGTTTGAATCCCTCACAAACAAAGATACAGAAACGCAGCGATCAACAACTGAGCACAGCAAGGTTGGGACTTCTGCAAGGTCAGTCAGGGATTCTGTGGCAGACCCACCATCTTTCCAAGGCACTGGTGTCCATTGCTTGATCAACGTCATCCCTTTTCCTAATTCCTAAGATCTGATGCCACTGCTATTCACTATTTAAATGCAATCAAATGCCAGAGCACTTTGTTGGATCTGGGTCTCCTGACTGACCCTTGCCATTGGCAGCTGCGTGCTGAGATAACAGAGAATGAAACACACAAAGGCTGGAAACATCAAATGGGGCTAAGGTATTCTTATGGCCAATTTTTGCCAAAAAAATGTGGAATCCCCACTGGGCCTCTTGAAAATTTCAGCTCAAAGATTGCACAGCAGGGCACAACAGAGGCATCAAACCAGCCTGGACCAGAGAAAGTTTCTGCCTTACAGTCAATAGAGAAAGAGAAAAGATTGTCCACGGGGTGATTCAGTGCTCTGGTGGGCCTTTAAATCTCTTTTAAAAAGTACATTTATGACAGCAAAAGATAGTCACAAACATGCTAATTCCACCAGAGACATCAATTTCGACTGCCACGGGAAAATAAGTCAAGTGAAATGAAAATAAAAGGAAATAATTTTCTGTTAAGTTTAGCTTTTCCTCATTCTTGGTTGTTTGTTTTATGATGCATTGTCTGTTATGCTCTTCCACTAAGAACCTCTACTTCATCCACCAGGGCTTTCCTCGAGGCTGAAAGCACCATGGTAACTGTTTTCCTCTTCCATTATCATTTATCTTTTATAAAGAGGTGTTAACTATGACACTTGCCTATGAAGGGCAGTTTTTCTTGCTGAAAGCTTAAATTCAGAATAATGGGAAAGATTAGCATACCTTTAAGTTGTCTCATTTCTTTACAAACCCATGACAGATAAATGATACTTCACAGGGCCAATTCCCTCATTGTAAGTACTGCATTTAATTAAATGAAGGAGCACAACTGTATTTCTAGAGGAAGCTTTTGAGTTTCCCAACTACAGGTTACTCTCAAGTGTCTCCATCTTCAGTTTGCTGGTCTCTAAGACACAGTTCTGGAAGAGAGAGCTTTTTACAAAAGTCAGGAGTAAAAAAAGAAATTATCTATGCCTCTGTGAAAAATACAAAAGGCCAAAACCCTTTTTGAAATGGAACAAATAGAATATCTGTTTCTTCCCTACAGAAGACTGTGATGACCAGACGTGAGTCTCTCAACGCACACTCCTTTAAGTCTGACTTTTAATCAAAACCATCTAAGATGAAATCTTCCCAAAATTACCTTTTTCTTTGCAATTTGGGGTTGTTTGTTTCTGTCTCAGGAGGGGAAAATTGAGGTTGTACCACTTGAGGAGCAGCAGCTTTGTGAAAACTGTAACGGGATACATCAGGCTTGTAGGAAATAAAAGCTGGCAATGTGATTTATCCATGTACCTTCTCCTAGGCAACTAAACAGGACATCTCCTTTAGCAAATTTGAAATCCTCGTGTCTACTCAACCCAAAAAACCATGCAGAACTTTGTCACAACAACTCCTAAACATATAGAAAATACTCTGAATGATAACAAGGAAAAAAAGCAATAAATTGGAAGTTTTAAGTTGCATGTTCTTATGGGAACACAAAGAATCAAATTTCACACACTCAAGACAAGCAGGAGTCACCGTTTACACACCAGGCTAGAAAAGATCCTTTGTGAATTGATGTATCAGAATTTTCTTTGATGGACATCACGAGGGTGGGAAGCCAAGAGCTCGGATATAAAACCAAGAGACAGAACAGGAGCAAACTGAAAAGGCAAAACCCCTTTTGCCCATCTCTCCAAAACCCAATCCATGACAGCACCTCTGAAGGTCGTTTGTGCAACTCAGACCAAAGTGTTTCCCTCCCACAGATGCCTGATTTCCAAGTGGGCTCCGTGTCTCCCAGTGCATCTTTGTCTCTGCTCCATGAACATTGTGTTACAGTTCTAAGGCACAAGGCATTGTGACTTTTAACAATGGGATTAAAAATCACTGGGATCGTAAAAGCTCTGGAGCAGGGGGCATCTCTTTGGCATTTGCACACTGCCAAGTACAACGTGGGGGTCTTGTCCTGGCCAAAGTCCCTCAGAGTGACAGCACGAACAGAAGTTAAAGTCCCAGAAAAGTCCAAGTTCCAGCAACATCAAGCACCTGCAGCTTCAATTAGCAGAATGGGGCAGTGTGGTATTAATTATTGTCATGTTTGGAATGCTTTGGTTGCCCAATGGGGGAGCAAAAAGGATCCCACGTCACTGAGGGGAATAGGAAACACGTTGGGGCCCGGGGCTGGAACGGGACCCCTCGGAGCTGCCTCCAGCAACTGCACAACAACAAATGCTCTGCAAGCAAAGCAGCCCTGATTTGTGACCTCTTAACGACAAGAAAAGTTGTTAATCCTGGTTGTAATGAGGGGTTTGGCCCATTCTAGGCTGGAGCATTCAGGGCTCTCGAAAACAGCTCCGTGATCCCTGCCAAGCTGCAGCTCCGCTAATTTCTTCCTTACATCCCTACCTCCCAATTCCATTATTTGTAGTAAGTCAAATGCTGAGCTGGAATAAGCCAGACCAGATCCATTCGTTTATGGAAATACATTAATTTTTACCAGCTGAAGTCTCTGCTCTCTGTGATAAATGGTAACTACATGAAAAATGACTTAAATTAAGAGAACCAGTCCTGGCTTTTTTAAAACGTAAAATATTCATCACTTCTTCTATTCTGCACTTCCAGAAAATTTGAAGCATTTTCACTGAGCTAAAGCTCACGTCCCACTTTTTTTTTTTTTTTTCCCCCCCTGGATATCCTTATTCACAGCCCAGTGGAGCTGGCACATGTGCTGTGCTCACCACAGAGGTGACTTGGAACCTTGGAGGCTGAAAGAAACTCGCTGTGTGATGAAGCTCTCACTTCTACACAGGGTATCAGTTTTCATCCTGCTTCAGCTAAAGCCTGGAAAACAGCAGACCCCAGAGTTTCTGTGGCTCTGAGTTGTTAGGCAAGCCACAGGGCCAGGTAAATAATGCCATTTAAAGGATTTAGAAAGAGCAGGCATGAATGAAATGAATAGGAAGAAAGGCCTGGATGGGCAGGAGGGGAGGTGAGAATCATATATTTGACTGCAGAGACTTCATGGTAATTTTTCATTGATTTTTTTTTTCTTTTGTTAAGCACTCAAAATTATTTACTTTAGTATGAAGCTCTTTTGTCAAGCTTGTTTTAGATTTTTCTGGAAATTTCCTAACAATTTCTGTAGAATGTAGATTTTTTTTTTTAAAAAAATGGAGTGTAGAATTAGTTAAAAAAAGAAGATATTCTTTGTGCAGTACTAAGACAGTGAATTGTGTACCAGGACAGGAACCACTCTTTATGGCTTTCAGTTTTATGTTATTCCAGAGCTTTATGTGTCTAAATTTCAGTATAGAAAGGGGCTCAACATCCACCCAAAGCCTGTAACATCACACATTAAACACAGCTGGGAAAGGGAAAACCTGCTCCAGAGCTCTGAGCAGCACAAAAGAATCAGGAATTTGCTGGTAGTGCTGGGATCCAGGGAGAAATTCCCCTTTTCTCCTGGCTGACAGCAGCCCTGGGGAGCAGCACAGGTGGGGCTGCTCTGCCCAGGGGTGCCTGGAGCTGCTCCACAGCCAGGTTGAAGCACCCAAGTGACTGCAGCATCTGTTCTGTCACCCAGCACTGCTGGCCAAGCACTGCTGCCTCCCCAGCTCCAACAGACTCCGATGGTGCCAAGGAATGAAGGTGAGTGTGAGGATTCTGCTAAGCTATGAATAATACGAGTTGTTGAAAGGCCTCCTGGCACATTCCAGACCAAGTTAAAGCAGCAATAAGTAAGAAAAATACAGCCAAAGCTCTAAGGTACAGACAGTAATACAAAAACAAACAATCCCAAGAGACCACTTGGCAACACTGCTGTCCCTACCACACTCAGAGTATTCCCTGCTTTAAAGAGACCATCTCCACAATGTAAAGTACCTTTTTCTATTATTATGATGAATTCCATTATTGCTTTAGAACATGCAAAGCATTTCAGAGAACAGATGAGGCCTTTGCTAAGGTGGATGTTCCACAGCACAGCACTGATCATCAGGAACACAGAATTGAAACCCTTAAATATTCACCCAACCCTTATGCCATCCCTGTCTGCCAACTTGGTCTGCAAGATTTTGACAACCAACCTTTAAAAGCTGTCTTTTAGTGCCTGTCTCCCATTCCCAGAAAACTGATAAACAACAGAGAAAAGAAAAACAGAGGGAAAAATGAACCACAGTTTTGTGAACATCCAAATAGAAAAAGAGGAAGTGATCCCCATTCTGGAGTAGTCCAACTCTGTATTTGTTATATCCATGATGATTCTTTCATCATTCTGCACAGTCTCTCAGATTCTGGGAGCCCCTGTCATGGCAAAGTTGAGGAAGGTGCCCAGCACAGTTTAACCTCTGGATAAGGGAACAGGATAATTCCTCAGCTCCAGAGGAAAAATGTGAACCCTCACCCATGAAGAGGAGTTCCCCTTAATGTACAGCCTGTAGGGAGAGTCCCCCACACGTTTCTGGATCCTGGCAGGAGGCTGAGGGTCATGTCCATGCCCTGCCATGGCCTTTGCATGGCCAACATGGGAAATGAGTAATGGAAACCATTTTTGGCTTATCTCAAAAACAGCTAAAAATAACAAATAGCTTTGTCAACTGACTAGAGGGAGAACCCCCCTCCCAGAGGATATGAACACATGAAAACTATGGGGACAAATCAAGTGGATTCCCCAAATGACATCCCTGCTCCTCCCTGGAAACTCTTCCATTTTCAGAAACAAGAGTCACAGGGTAAACACGACACTTGCTACAGTGGCACCTCTCCTCATTGAAAACTGACATTCCTGGGAGTCCCTGAAGGAAATGGGGGAAAAAATAAACACGTGTGAGACATCAGCACTCGGGGGCAAAGGCAACATAACCAGAATGGGATATTTATAAAGAAAAATATATAGGGAAAAGGACTTTCCCTCTGACCTACAGCATCCCATCAAGAGAGATGCCTGCAAAAGCTCCCCAATCCTCCTATAATGGAGCTACAACTATAAAGTACAAATAAAATAAAAGGTTTTAGAAAAACTTTGAGAAAAGATGCTAAAATAACCCCCAGGTGCCTGGAGTAAGCTCCAGGCTTTGACCCATTCTCTGCAGAGAGGTGCACCACTGAGTATATACAGAAAACTCACTTTGTCATTGCAGCCAGCTGCCATCCTGGTGATGATGCTCAGATCCCAAAGGCTTGAAAGAGCAGCTCCAAACCACATCCACACCTGTGGGCAAAGAGGAGGGAAAGAACTCTGCCCTCCCAAAGCAGGGAGAACCTCACACAACAGCTTCAAGCCAGCGTGGCCAAGCATAATTTCATTCCTTGAGCAGCAACCCCTCAGTCCAGCCATGTATAATCTACATTTCCCTACTCCAGTTTGCTCTGATGCTGGAATTCCTGCTCTGCAGCAGTGTGAGACCAGACCAAGGATGCAAAGCCCCAGGCTGCCAGTGCCCACCCTGCACCATCCCCTCTTTGTGCAGGCAGTGGTTACTCACACTTTTCACACAGTAACACAGATTGCAGCAATGATTTGCTCGTGGCAGTGTTGGTACAACACCTCTGGAGTCCCAAAAAGCTCATTCTGGGCAGGACAGGTGACACAGGTGTGTCACACAGTGGGACAGGCTGCTGTCACCCCACCCCACCCAGCTCCTCCCTCTGCACCAGCGCCTCTGGGGGCATCACCAAGAGGACATCGGGCAGGGCCCAGCAAACAAGAGCCTGCTATGTGCAGGTGAGTATTTTAGCAAAGCAAACAAAAGCAGCGTGTCTGAAAGATGCAAGATAATGCCCTGCAGCAGCTCCAGGGGAGGAAATTAAAAAGCTGGAGTGGGAGCTGTTCCCGAGCCAGCAGCGGTGCCCACAGAGCAGCGCTCATTCTGCAGTGAGGGCAACGTGGAGCAGCTTCCCCTCCTTGTGCTGGGGGTTCTCCTACCCTGGGAATAGGTTAAACCATTAGAATATCAATTCCAAATACATGTAATCATTTCTAACCATGATTTTCCTTTTTTTTTTTGTTGGAGGAGGGATATTTTTATATTTATTGCTCAAATTCAGGCTTCTTCCATCATCATTCTTCTCCTACTACACAGCCCACCAAGCTTATCTGCTTTGCAAGGATGAGTAGCTGAGTCAACTCTGTGGGGATTCAACCCTCTAGGCTCAAACATCATGAGTGCTTCCTCTCCCTCATTATCTAAAACAATTAGCAGGGAGGAGAGAATGCTGCATTAGAGCTGGCATTTCCTGTGCTCATGCCCTGGTAAAACATCTCTCAGCAATGCCTGGATTTATGTGAGCGGATCTTAAGCCCCAGATATTGGATCCAGACATGGATTCAGATTGCCATCAATGCCCTGAGCTTGAGGCTGGGCAGGAGAAGTGATGCAGTTCAGGCACATCAGTAAAGGAGACCTGAAATTCAGAGATTTGCTCCAAACCTGGCTGGCATTTTTAGGAGAGGGGCTTTCTCATCTCCTCCCATTGGGTTCATCTCTAATGAATCCTCCATCCACACACATTGTCAGACCACTGCAAATTCAGTACTTTCAAACCCCAAAAGCACCAGCATTCCAGGGAGAGAAAGCATAATCCAAAAGCAGCCCTAGACCCAGGAAAACAAATATTACAGGTTGTGTGTTTTCAAGGCTTTTGCCCTTTGGGTTTAGCACACTCCAGGTTCACTTAAATTCCATTCTGAAGTTAGGAACAGAAGAACTTGGGCTACAGGGTAATATTCTTGATGAGGTATATGTTGAGGATGTTTAGAGATGTCAATAGTCTGATAAAAAGTGAATTTTAGTCCCATTTAGAGCAATAAAACCACTTAAGCAGTATCTTTCTTGGAAGGCTGAATCATTGCTCAAGCTAAGCCTGATAAGTGTATTGCTTAAAACTGCCTCTTTCTGCATTTAGAGTTGGTAAGCAGAAAATAGAGCCTTCATTTCTCACTGAAGGCTTTATGTCCAGTCCTAATTTACTGCCTTGGAAACTCTTGTCAGGAGAGCATCAAAGGGAGGCAGTGAGGGCTGTCAGAGACTGTCAATCTTGAGAACATCTCATTAACTGCCCTCTAGGACAGGAACAATATAATTTATTCTGAGGCTTTAAGGAAGGGGATCTCCAGACAGATCTTTAGCTGAATGGTAGCAGGTTTTAAGGTCTCTCTGCTGGACTTGGGAAGACTGGACAGAGTTACCTTTCCTTCAGAAAAGGGCTGATGAGGCAGGGAGCAGGATATGGAGTTGGCCAGTGGACTGTTAATTATCTGCAGATTCCCCAACCTCTTTTATTACCAGGCCTTAAAACCTGCAAAGCCAGAGCCAAAGGAGGTTTGAAGTTCACTCAGCAAACCAGCTGACTTTGATGGGAATTACTTACAGTTCACATAAGGGCTGTAGGACTGGACAGCGAGAGGGGAAAGCGTGGAGGAGGATATTACACTCCTGGATGTGAGTTGCTGGCTAAGGAACAGATGAGAGGTGAATAGGCACTAAAGAGCACATTCAGGCTGCTGAGAGTTCTCCCGAGTCCCTTTGCCTCTTGGCTGGCTTCAGATTCAGGTCTTCAGCTCTTCCTTTGGGTCTCCTGAGGATTTCAGTAGTGCCTGGATTTTGATAGCGCCTAGGCAGAGAGATGGAGGTGAAATTTAAACTCTGAATAAGCCTGTATGTATCATTATTTTAACCTCACCATGAAGGGCCTTTTACTCTTGAGGGAATGCTTAAGAGCAGAGCCTTTGCACATTTAGCAGCTTCATGTGCTTAGCAACAAGGTGAACTTTTTGCTGGTCTATGCAGACTCTACTGTTTTGGGAGAAACTTTGTTAGGGCCATTCCTATAATATTTTTCACACCTCTGCTGCACATTAGTGTATTCCCTAGAAAAACAGCAAAATACAGCTCATATTACTCATAAGAAAGGTAGAAATAAAGCAGAATACAGTCAGATTGGGAACAAAATAAATAAAATAATACACTGAACAGAAGAGTTTATGCACAGCCTCTGTGCAAGCCTTGCCTGCAGCCTCAGACTTTACACACAGGCACTGACCCTCAGCCTACAGGGGCCAAAAGCAGCAGCACTGAAGCACAAGACGTGGTACAACTCAATATTCCTGGCCAGCCCCAGCACTCCCAGGGCTTTGCAGAGAACAGGAGGTTTGAGAGCCAAGAGTTCAGGGCCACTGTGCTGGAGTTTGGGAAGAAACCACGAGTTTGGAAGTTTTATATTGCCCAGTTTGGATTCCCATCCTGAGTGGCAAGCACTGAAAGAGGAGCAGTCTCACCCAGGTGGGATTTATCTCTGTTTGCACACACTGGCATCCATGATTTGCCAGATGTTTTCCAGGAATTCAAGGAGATTAAACCCGGCTCTAAGAAATTCACAGCTGAACAACATAAAGGGATATGTCAGACACAAGAGAAAGAAAAGGTGGCAGTGTTTGCTTCACAGTAATCGCCACTGTAAGTCTCCATGAAAGTGTATCTGTTACAAGGAGGGGGAAGGTGTTAGAGCACAGATACACACGGCATCCTTAATCTGGTTTGCTGGAATACTGGGAGCAGCGAAGCAGGAGCTGCCCAAATTAAACCTGCACATGCACAAAGCCTCTCAGATTCACTCTGTGCACCTTGCACTGAAGCCTGGACCACTAAGGCACAGATTTATCAGCCCCTGAGCTGCCTGGACTAAAGACACTCTGTATGTTTGATTCTTTTTCATCATGGGTGGGAAAGAGGACTTGTAGGAACTGCACTGAATAAATTCTGCAAATTCAGTTTAGTTAGCCTTCAATTCACTTATTTTTATCTCCATATTTCTCTATCCCAAACTCAGACTGCTTTTCACTAAGATCCTAACACGCAGGGAGCCTCCAACAGCAAATACCTGCCCAGCAGGTTGGACACCTAAAACAGAAAGGGGATGGATGGATGGAGGGATGGATGGATGGATGGATGGATGGATGGATGGATGGATGGATGATGGATGGATGGATGGATGGATGGATGGTGGATGGATGGATGGATGGATGGATGGATGGATGGATGATGGATGGATGGATGGATGGATGGATGGATGGATGGATGGATGGATGGGAATGGATGGATGATGGATGGACGGATGGATGTCCCAATGGCAGGGGCAGAAGCAGCTCTTCTCCCCAGATCCTGGAATTCTCCTTGTCACCAAGAGGAGAAGGGCTGCTGAGAAGAGCTGTGCTGGCCCTTTTTGACAATTGATACCACAATAAAACTTTTGGCCCCTTTCCTGGAGAAGGCTCAGCACTGCGTGCAGGTTCCATGGAATTCTTTAGGTGCTCCTGCTTTTTGGATCCTTGCTGGCATCTTTTATGAGCACTCTACAGACAGGCACACATCTTCCCCAGAGATTTAAGACAGTGACATTACTAATATTATTTCATCAACCTCTTACACTGCAGAGGGCTTTAAAGGAGCCACGTGTGATGCAAGTGACCTTCTACAGACATCCCCTCCCGTGTTGCTGACTCTTCTCAAACAATCCCAACTTCACTGGATCTCCAGTGTGGGCTCTGTCACCATTCCCAGTGGGAGAGCATTCCCTGGTTTGTGTCTATTCAGGCAAATCAGGAGTAACAGCCCCCAAAACAAGTTACAGAACTGTATGTGCTGTTTGTGTTTGCTTTACTGCAGAGAGCAGTTTCCTGGTTACCCTTTTGCCTCACAAAACATTCTCCTGTGTGCTGGGGTTGGCTCAGGAAAGCTGCTCTGCAATATCCCTGTATTCCATGCAGGTGTCTGCAATGGAATGTACCTGTATCACTCATAAAAGGAATCACTGTCATGCCAGGCAGGTGAAGAGGTTAAATGCACCCTGCTCACCCCATCCCCACACAGCTCCCTCAAGCACTTTGCTGACTGAATAGACAGAAAATGAGTAAATTCTCCTTTCTGTATTTTTTCTGCCCTCACTGTCCTGAGGAAGAGGGAGACACAGACCTGAATTTGTTTTTCCTCCACACATCCAAATCATAAACACTCTCTAGGAGACAGAACATTTCCCTGCAAGAACTACTGACAAATCTCCAACCTTGTAACCCCACAGGTGCCATCCAAAGTGCCATCAGAACAGGAGCTGCCCATCCCTCAGCAAAGGAGGGGCAGAATGAAGGGACAGGCCACTGCCAGGGGTCTCCAAGAATTCAATCTGTGCCATAGCTTGGTAGAAGTCAGATATTAAAGACTTTATGACCTGCTGCAAATTTAGGGAAAATCTGGGCAAGGAGCTGACTAAAATTTTGGTCCAAGCAAGTTTGGATGCCTCAGTTTTAGAAGAAGAGATCTTTGCAATCTAGTTATGGATTTTTTAAGTCAAGCTGGGGCATGAATCATTTCAACTGTGTTTTGTAGTGCAGTAATACTTAAAGCTGAAAGAAAGAGTCTGCATTTCAAATACTGCACTTCAATGAAAATCCCCTATATTTTCTCTTTTAAGTCTCCTTACTTTCCATTTTCAAAATCCAATAAATAAACAGACACTTAATGGGGCTGATAGTGGGGAGCTATTGATTCTAAGCAAGATCTGCCTGTGAAAGAGAGCTAAAATGGGCTAGAGAATAGGAGAAAATTGCTGTCTGAGGCTTCAGACAGGCATATTTCCAGAGAAATGTAAGCCAGGCAAGGTAATGCTGGGCCAGCAAGAGAAGAACACGTGTATTTTTCTGTCTACCCAGCTTGCCCTTAGTGCAGGGTGAACAACATTTAGCTCTGCCTCCCACCTCAGCTGCAATGTCAGCTTTTCCAGCCCAGCCTTGCTCACATCAATTCCAACCCTGCTCACACGTGCAGGGACCAGCAGGATGAAGCCCTGGGACAGTCACAGGCAGGGCACTTACAATGCCTGGTTTTTAACTCGGAGCCAGCCTGTCAGGTGGTGTAAATTAGCAAAGCTTCCCCAAAACTGGGGCTGGAGTTTTACTCCAGCAGCAGTTTGGTCCAACACAGGTAACAGAACCCACTCTGGCCACGGGCCCTTTGTGCACAAGCACTTTTAAGGCTTGGTTTAGGTCTCACTGGCTCACAGTGAGGCAGAACTCCCCTGAAGGTGATTGCACAAATTCTCAGCTCATGTTTAAAAGCCACCTCCTTCTAACTACATGAGCTGTGTCCATGGAGCAGCACAAGCATGTCAAGACAAGTATTAGAGTTCCTGCCTCAGAAACAAGTCAGTGTAGTCCTCTGTCATTGTCTTTGTGAGTTTGAAGGCTGGGGGAAAACATCTGCACTGCCTCAATGCCTACCCTTCAAAAACTCCTCCCACAAAACCATCAGGTAGCCAAGAAAACTTTCAAGCTCCCGAAATTGCTTTCAGCCCTGGGTTTGGTACTTGCTGTTACAGAGGTCTCAGAGCACAGAGCTGCTCCCACTTCGTTTCTCAGTGCACAGGGTTGTTCCAGTTGTTTTTAATCAACCTGCTTAATTACAAAACACTGGGGAACTCACTGCTTGCTTTTCAAGTTTGCTCATTAATCTGTGTTAGATTCTACCCAAATGACTGTGGCACCAAGCCAGCCTCTGCCTCACAAACCCAACATTTAAGGAAGTAAATAACTGAAAATGGCTAAAAGGCATAATTATTTTTGTAATGCAACATCTAATTAATCCATGAAGCTCACTGAAACAAGTGCTAATTGACGAGAATACCTTAACAAGCTTTTCAAAAAGAATGATTAGGCATGGTTAGGAATAGCTGAAATCAAGCTGCAAAGTCACTTTCCCATTTCTATATTTAAGCTGAGTGCAGGCAGGGCTGGGAAAGGCTCCTGTCTCCTTGCATGAGCAGCCTGATGCAGCACTTGGCTCTTTGCACCCGTCTGAGGCGTGACACGTTCACCATTATCAGAGACAAGGTCCATCTAATCTGGGATCATTCATCTGCTCTTGCTCGTGGCAGCTCCAATATTGCTGCGTAACATCAGAGGAATGTGATAATGAAGAACTGACTCATGATGAAGCCATCATCTCCCAAAACCTCCTATGCAGCTAAATGAATCAGGGCTTGCTCTGAGCAATATCTTGATGTGACTAAGCTCCCACGATAACTCAGCCATTCAGCCATTAGGAAGCAAACTGGAACAGCCCAGGATGAGATTTCTGGCAGAGCACTGTCAAGGTAATTTCCCCGTGGCAGGCGTGACAAGCATGCCCTCAAGAGATGTGATCTTGTAGGAGAAACATCACAAAGAGGACAGGAGTCACTGAAAACACAGCTGAAAGCCCCAGGAGCTCTGCCATTTCACAGGGACCCTAAAATCCCATTCCCTGTTCTGCAGCTTGGCAAGATCCAATAGAGGATTTTAGGAAGTTTATGTGCAGAAAAATATCCCCTCCCCAGCATGAGCACCAAGCCTGGGCAGGGTTTCTTTGTCCTGTGCTGGGGATGTGCCCTTTGGAGGTGTCACAGCTCTGAGGAGCCCCTGCAGGCAGAGGGATGTCACCAGGCTGTGCCCACCTGCTGCTCCCCTGACTCCACAAAACCAGGGCCAGCTCGCACTTTCCAGGGAGAAGAGTGAAATCTTTGAAAAACCCTGACCATTTGAAAGCAAAATAACTCCTACCGGCTGCAAGTATTCCTTTATGTTATTTTTTCCTCAGGAGATTTTCCTCTTATCTTCAAATTCAACCAAACAGTCTTTTTTCCTTTTTTTTTTTTTAGCAACAACTGACATAGAAGATCAAACCAGCCTCTGGTATATAGGTCTGATTTCAGCCACAACCCACTGATTACTCCACTTTGCTGCTACAAGCCAACTATTATGACACAAGAAAAAATATTGAAGAGAGTTCAAAAAAATCTTAGAATACACACCCAAAGTATCAGTATTTTCCAAATGAGTAAGCATAATAAAACAAATTTTGTTTATACAGTGCTGGAAATAAGGAGCCCATGGAATCCGTACTTAATTGTCCCAAAGTGAGGAAAAGCTGTGACAGATCCACTGGTGTTTGACATGCACACAAATGGATGAGTATCACTCGAGATGCTGCAGAATTGGTTTTTTAAGAAGCCTAAAGTACAATACAGCATCTGAATGTCTCATTGTTTTATTAGATTTTTAGGGTGTTCTTTTGTCTGCATTTCTAAGAAATGCTTTCCTCAGGATTGCCCTCTCTCAAATGATTCTGTTGAATCCAATGGCAAGGATTAAAATAAATGTTTTTGCAGATCCAGCTGCTCCCTTCCAATCTCTCTTATCACAGAATTATTGGCTGTGAGGGCCCTCTCGTTGTCCTGCTCAGCGTGGGCCCGTGGCCAAGGCTGGCTCATTTTTAGCCAAGGCTCCGCATCCTCCAAGGATGGCGCTTCCACAGCCTGTCTAGACAGCCCTTCCCAGGCCTGGACTTCCCTTCTAGGGAAAATTCTCCTCCTAATATTCAGCTTTGAGTTTCCAAGCAGCTCTTTTTCCAGCCCCTGCACTCTTGTTTTACTATCTGGCACTGCAGCATCTCCCCCAGCTCAGTAACACCCCTCTCCAAGGAGCTGTGGGGTGTTTGTAGGGATCTGCTCTGTCCCCTCCCAGCCCAGCCCGATGCTTTAGGATTTAGCTTTTATATTTTTCAGATCCTGCGCTGCTTTAGAGTATAACTCTACAACTCCACAGCCTGTCAGCTACTGTTCTCCCATTTTATTCAGACAAAACCATTCCTCTCTAGGCCTGGGAAGGATGCCTCACTGCCTCAGGCCCCAAAAATGTAAACAAAAGTGAATTGGGAGGGACAACTTGGAGTAAATGACTTCATTACCTGAAGCTGTAATTGGAGGATTAACTCTTGATATGTAAATGAACAAAACTTATAATTTTGTGAAAAAACTCATGACCACCATCCACCTTGGGTGTAGCCCCTCAGAGGCTTTTGACTGCCCAAGGTGTATCTATTGAAGGCCTTTAATAAATACCAACTTTTATTTCCTTAATCTTGTCCAGCCTCTGTTCTGGGTTGCCACCCTAAGGCATCAAGCCCAGTCCTTTTGTCTGCAATTACCTCAAAGGCTTTGTCCTGGATCCTCTCCCTTACCCTTGGGGAACAGCAGCTCCCTGTTTTCAAGGACAGGAAAAACTTGAAGGAGAAGGAAACAGCACTTTCACTTCAACAGGCCCCCCCTCCCTGAAACTGGGTCTCACTAACAAATTTCCCATTTTTTCATTTGGGCAAACGCAGGATGCCAGCAGCCAGTCCTCCAGCTGGCTGTACCTGACAGTTTGCTAATTGTGCATTATCATTTTACAATTGGAATTATGCTGCCATTGGATCACCATGTACCCAATCCATTCAGGAATAAAACAATGCAATAGAGATGAAGTGGAGTAAATGAGTCTTTATCCCAGTTTTCTCATATGGCCCTTTTACAGCTGTTACAGTAACATCCATCTGTCTGTCGTATTTCTGATGCCATTCTCTGCTAGGATTTTAACAGCCACAGTCTCCTTCCATCCAAATGAAGGATTTGTGTGGGAACAGCTGGACTGCTGCTCACAGCTCCCAGTCCACCACTCCCTTATTACTGGAGAGCAAGGAGAAGGGAGCACAACTTTGTGTGCTGCTTCACAGGACTTCAAAGAGAAACCTGGCCTTCGTCCAAAAGGAGATTATTGTGGTTTTACCAAACCAAAAAGCTAAAGAAACCTGGCAAATAAAGCCAGCCCCAAAACCATGCGATTGATTTATTTTGATGCTTCATTCAGCAACTTTAAAATAGGAAAAAGATGCCGGAATTCTTCAAGGATCTGGATGCAAATACCTCACAAATGATACTGAAATCACCCTCTGCCAGCATTCAGGGAGGCTTTTTTAGTCTCTCTTTATAGATCAAGGGTTGAGTGAGGAATGTCAACAAGACCTGACAATGCTGGGGAAGCCAGACCTTTGCTCCCCTTGATCTCTGTGCACCAGTTCAGACCCACACTTGCCATGTGACCCTTCCTCCTCACTGCTCCATCAGCTGGGGCTCTGTGCCAGGAGACACCCCAGGAGCACCAAACAGCAGGAGAAACACCCGGGCTCCAAAACACCTTCGTGTTCTCAGAGATGAAAATGGAGATGATGTCATTTGAGGAGGATGCTGTGCACAAAAGCTGGAGAGGGCACTCACCTTGACCAACCCAGAGCTCCTCTGATTCTGTCCCAGCAGAGAGTCTCTGTCCAAAATAATGACATAATCCCACAAAATTTGAGTGCCACTGCCTGATTCAGTGTGGTGATCTCAGGTAGAGCTCCCCTTTGGATTCCTTGCCATCCTCCTCACCCTGGTACAAACCCAAAACCTACTGCAAGACCAGCTAAAGAAAAAATATTTTTCATTGAATCATTATTTTAATGCATATTTAATATCTTTTTTTGTAGACTAACTACTTTTAAGGAATATTATTAAAGAACTAGAGCAGAACAGGTATAGCTCAGCTTCATGCTCAGGGGAAACCACTAAAGACCAGTTCAGTACTGGTTTGAGTAGTCCCACACACAGCAATTAATGCTGCCTTCACCAGTCAACACACAGGATGTTTCCCTGGAAAGTTCTCAGCACTTAAAAATTGGCTTGCAGTTATCAGCTCAGTCTTGTGGCCCAAGGAAGGAACAGAGAGGAATCAAGCCCTTTCTATTATTATTTTAAAAGGAATCCTCAATTTTGGGGCCGTCTCCAACACTTCCTTTGAGCTCCTTATTTCCCTTTGAGTGGAGCTAAAATTGCGCACTGCCTTTGGACCAGTATCCATGAGATCTTAGGGAAACAAATTCCTGCACAAAGCCAAGCCAGAGGTCTGATATGGGATCCTGAAAGACTGAGGCAAGTCAACAACCATTCCAAGAAAACAAACACAAGATGCCCAAGCTTTTACCCACAAAAAAGGCAGGCAGCTGGAGAGACAAACATCCCTTTAGCTCCTACTTCCATGATGTATAATCCAATCCAAGGATCCAGGCACACTCCTGCCCCTCCCAGCCCCAGCAGAGCCCACAGCAGCAGGAGCAGTGCTAATACACAGCTTTTCAAAGAGCACTGGGCACAAGTAATGCCGCATTAATTACGGTGTGAGAGCCCTCATTAAATCAATAAAGATTAGAGCACAAATCTGAAAACTGCAGTAACCAAAAACCTGCTCAACGTGCACTAAGTGATGCATTTACCCAGCGTGGCTCAGTCTCTCTTACCCTCCCCTGACCTCTCCTACACTCACTCCATACATATCGTTCTGTAAAACACAAATTAAAATTCAGTTAACATTCCTGGAGACTTCAATCACAGGGCTCCAAACCCCTACATCTCTCAGCAAATGCACTCATCTCCCAGTTCTGAGATGAGCACAGTTTTTATTTTTATTATTTTAAATGTTCTTGCCAGTTTCCATTGCAAATCGTGCACTGTCTGGTGAGCAAAATGAAAGGGTAGAATGTTCTCATACTTTGGGAAAGATATTCAGTGTGGGAGAAAAAGTTTCTTAGAAGAAGTTGCACTCTTTCTAAAAAGAAAAATACAGTACATGCTTGGAATGGAATGAATAGAACAAAAAAGATGACATTAAGATAGCGGTGTAGGGAATATTTTGATGGTAGCCATAAGAGCTGAAGATGTTTCTATGTTATGCTGATAAATGGAGAAACATCTGGATGGGGAAGCAATCAGAGAAAGGAGCCTTTATTACAAACCCTGGAATGAAATGAGAGTGTTTACTTGCTGAAGAGAATACAGCGAGTTTTTATGCCCTGTTCATACAGAAAATCATGACTGCCATCCTCACATTATGGCTGCCCCAGGCAGACACACTCAGGCTCCAAACTAAACTGAGCTGACAGAAATAAACTTCACTTTTCATGTGTGGCTTTGGACAGGGCTTCAGCTGTTGCCTCAGCACTGTTTGTGCTTCAGGACCTGGGAACAGCAGCACTGGCTCTGGCCAGCACGAGGGATGGGGAGGCTAGGGGTTAAAAAATCTCCCATTTTCATAGAATTATGGAATGGTTTGGGTGAGAAGGACCTTAAAGCTCATCTCATTCCCACCTCTGCCATGGGCAGGGACACCTCCTACAGTCCCAGGCTGCTCCAACCTCCGTCCAGCCTGGCCTGGGACACTGCCAGGGATCCAGGGGCAGCCACAGCTGCTCTGGGCACCCTGTGCCAGGGCCTGCCCACCCCGCCAGGGAACAATTCCTGCCCAATATCCAATCTAAATATCCCCTCTGGCAGTTTGAAGCCATCCTCCCCGGTCCCATCACTCCAGGCCATTGCAAATCTTCTCTCTCCATCTTTCCTGTAACCTCTTCAGGCACTGCAAGGCCACACTGAGGTCACCCCAAGGCTGCTCCTCTCCAGGTGAACAATCCCAGCTCTCCCAGCCTTTCTTCCCAGCACAGCTGCTCCAGCCCTCTGATCATCTTGGTCTTTTGACTGCTTAGTGTGCATGGCCTAAATTAGGCACCATTTCTGGATTTTACTAATAAGCAATTACCCCTTTAATTGATAATCCCTGACTGTGCTGAGTCTGGGATTGTAGGAGTCTGTATCAGGACCTGCTCTGTGGGGCCGATTCTCCCTAATGTTTATAGGGAACATAAGTGACACATCTTCACCCTTGGAGCTGCAGCACAGTAATTTACATTAAAGTGAGTTTAATTAGCCACAGTCAAATTTAGAAACACTTCTGCCTTGATGGATGCAACTACTACACGCAGTGCAGCAGAAAATCATGGCTAGAGCATGGTTAGGCATTCAGGGAACAGAACAGGGGGGTACAGGTTTAATGATAATTGTACAGTGATCTCTAGGACTTTCTTTTCAGCCCCTCCTTATTTATAACCAATGTATATCACCTATAACATGAGTAATAGCCTCAAAAATACCGAAAAGTAGAATATTTGGACTCTGTAGAAGGTTCAGATTGGCATCTCCCAGCAATAAGAGAGTGAATGAAACAAGTCATGTTTTAGGGCAGAAGCAAGGACTGGGGATGTGGGGTTTTTCCTATTCAAAGCACTGTGATCAGCTTTGGGAGCTAAGCACAGGCTTAGAGCAATTTCACATAAATACAGGAAGAACTGATGACAACACTTGGGAATAATCACAATGAGTCAAAGCTGCAGAAGTCTTCCCAATGCTGCAGGATCACTTGGAAAAACAATCTCTCATTTTCCAAATACTGTAAGTGATGATAAATGAAGACTCATTTATTAAGAGGGAACTTTGCATCCAGTTTTCTTTTCTGAAATCAGAGCACAGGATGGGAGTCTCTGGATGCTGAGCACCTTCCTAATGCAATAATCCCAAGATGTTCATGGGACCAAGATGAGAGTAAATCTTATTGATAGTTTTCTTTAACACCTTGAAGGGCTCTGCAGCTTCAGAAAATACAACAAGGATGTTTATTTTAAACACAACTCATCTTCTCATTTGACCTCACTTTCCTGAGGTCCAAATAGAATAAGCACATCTCCAGGGAAATCCTTAAACTCAAAAAATGTGTAATTAAAACTGGAACATATGCGAGTGCTTAAGGCTGTCCATTGCCTCTGCCAGGATGGCCATGAGCTTCAGTCAATCAAAGGATTTCTTTTTTTCCCCCTACAATGCAGTTCAAGTACAAACCAACCCAAAATCAAGTAGGCAGCTGACATCCTCCTGCCACAGGCTGCCACCGAATTCATGCACAGCCTTCAGCTCTCTCCCTCCTATTTTTCCTCGCTCACAGGACATAATCACACTCGGTTCCCCATACAGGACTGGTGTGAATTGAAATTCCTTCAGGCTGGTGCAGAGATGATGGGGAATGCAAAGCATCCCGACGAGCTGCAGCCAGCCCTGTGCTGAGCCGTGCACGGGAGGAGAATTACAGTCGGGTGGTGGCACAGGGGAAATTATGAAAGCAATTCAGAAGCATTGTAATAAAGTACAATGCACTGTAGTGCTGCTCAAATTCAAACCAGGAATGAATTCTTTCATATGTTAAGTGCTCCCTGAAGTCCAGCGCTGCCTGAAGCGCGAGGCCCTGGCTGGGGGCACAGTGGTACATGTTGGAGCTGGGGCTGGGTGCCTGACACAGGGCTGCAGCTCAAATTCAAACTGACATGCCCACAGCTCCTGAGCTGTCTGAGCCACAAAAGCCAAATTAAACATTGCTTCAGCTGCAACTTACCCTTTGTACCTTCCAAGCCATTATATTAAAGAGCAGTGTCATTTACGAGCTGGCTGTGGGGAAGGGCAGGTGTCTAACACAGAAATCATTGCAGCCAGGGGTGATAAATCCAGTCTATAAACTGTAAGCAACAGAAATGAGCTCTGCATTCAGTCCCACCCCGTCCCTTCCTTCTTGCCTTTGCTGGGATAGATGCTGGTCTCCAAACCTGGACAGGCTCCTTTGGTGGCAGTGGCACAGCTGTAACCTGAGGTCACATCAGCATGATCCTGGCAGCTCACTCCAATACCTGCTGAATTCAATGGAAACCTTTCAATGGGCTTCAGCAAGCTTTGGTTTACTCCCTAGGTGACACTGCATGTCTTTTTTCCCCCCCTTCTTTTAAGCTTCACAGTATCAGGCAGTTAAAAGTGTTATTTAATCTCTAGCCAGCTTGAGTTGTCTTCTCAGCAGGAAGCTCCATCTCACCAGCAGACCTTGGAGCCTTCCCCTGTGAAGCAGCAGAGAGGAACACGTGTCACTTGGGGGCTGCTTTAGTCATCCTTTCCTTAGGGGTGCTTCAAAAAGATCCTGAGATCCAAACAACTCCAGTTCAGCGGGGCACAGGAGGCACCTCCTCACCTCCCAGCTCAGCCCCAGGGAGGAGGGGGATCATTGAAATCCTGGCTGTTCTCTCAGCACAGGGGCTTGTCCACACTCCTCCCCAGGCATTAGGGGGTGGGAGGGCCACCTCAGAGACACCACAGAGCTCCTGAGCACTTTACCTTCAGAAAATACAGCAGTGATTCTGCTGATAACAACAACAAGTGTCCTCAGCTCCTCGAGCAGCTCAGCCAGTCAAGGTGTTCTGTGCACATCCATCCTCAAGCATTCCCAAATTAGGCCTCGCTTCCAAAGGCCTGACAGCCACGTGTGGCACNCACTGAGGTCCGGAGCACTTCCCCTTCAGAAAATACAGCAGTTATTCTGCTCATAACAACAAGTGCCCTCAGCTCCTTGAGCAGCTCAGCCAGTCAAGGTGTTCTGTGCACATCCATCCTCAAGCATTCCCAAATTAGGCCTCGCTTCCAAAGGCCTGACAGCCACGTGTGGCACGTGTGTTCCTCATGAATATACAACTGCATGCTACTGCAGGAAGATTATGAACATACAGAGCTTGCAGAAGCAGAATACAAATTCTCTTTGCTAACAACCCAAAAACTACATGGAAACTGGGTGAAGAAGCAAACCTAACCAATGTTTTCTTGGGTTGTTTTTTTTTTTTTTTTCTATCTAGTAAGCCAGAGCAGTGATCTGCTTCCAGAACTGGAAGCAGGTCAGCAGCAATACCAGCCATGCTTCAGAGGAGTGATTTTCAGACTATTTCCTGAAGGGACACCTCCCCAGCAGCTTCGTGTTCCTCTTTCCATGGTGCTAAACTGAGGAAGATGAACTTGGCTGCCTGGTGCACCCTGACTGCCCCTGTCCTGCCACCTGCAGCAGCTTGTGACACTCTGCTCAGTTCCTGAAAACAGCCCATCACTGTTTCTTGAACACAGGGCAGGACTCCATTGCCCACACATTTCTAGGTCCTTCTTTCCTAGGGAGGGAACCCTCCCCCTGGAGTGATCAATATGGAAAAAAATTATCCCAGTTACTCAGAGTAAACAACATTTACATCTAGAAATAGATCAAAATTTGCCTGCTGCTCCAAGGATATGCAGATTGGTGTTGGTCACTCAGATCTTCCCGGCATCATGAAGTCAACAGAACCACAAAACTCAGAGTGGATTTACTTTGGTGCTTGCCCTTTGCACTGGTTTTTGTGGTGCCACCTCTCAGGCTGTCACAAGCCAAATGCCAAATCCTCTCCCACCGATCTCACACCCCCTGCATGACAGGTCCTTCTCAGAAAGGTATTTGGGCTCAGTTTAAAATACACTTTGCTGCACACAGCCTTTCTGCAGCAGTGCTTGCAGTTCAGTCACCCAGCCTGAACACGGTGTGTAAAACACAAAGTGAGTGTCAAACCACACAGTTACAGGGGACTGCTGCCCACTGCTCTGAGTCTCACAGCAAGTCATTACTGAGCAGCATTTTTAGGTGTCACACCAGGCATACATTATGCCCATCTGCATGAGTGGTCTCATTTCCTTACATTTACAGCCTGCAAAAACCATGAAAAAACTTGGACTTTATGATTTTTTTATTTTTTTTTTTGCTTTCCAGTAAATTTCAGGTTTGTAACTTGGCAGAGGGAGCCATTGTATTTAACCACCTGTGCAGACATTAACTAAACACTTGAGCTTTACGACCAAGAAAACACAAAGTGCTAACACTGCTCACAGAGATGTTTGGGCACCTTCCAACTCTTAGCAGCACAAGGTTGGGAATGTGCAGCACCTCCGTGCAGCCTCTGCTCTCCCTCACTGTGCAAGGGAGTGGGAGTGCTGCCTCGTGCACGAGGATTTACGGGGTTAGAGCCATTCCCAGGAAAAATCTGTGGCAAGGAAAGGTGCACGCAGGGCTTTGGGGAGGTCACAGCCTCTCCGTGTGCTGTGCTTGCTTTTGACAAAGGTTGCTGGCGAGCTGGAAGCCACAGAGGCTTCCCAGCTCCCTCCAGCAGGCGTTTGCACTTGTGTTATTGGCAATATTTTGTTGAAAAACATCCCCAGGCCTGGACAAAGCAGCAGCCTTGTTCTGTGAGGGGTTTCACGTGCACTCAGGTCATGAGTGGCCCTATCTCTGTACTGACAGCAGGCAAAGGAAAGCTCACTGACCACATTTCCTAGGGGGAAAGTCGAAACCCACAGGGCATAAATGACTTTACTGATGGTAGCCCAGGTCACAGGCAGCACCAGGGTCTGAATCATTGCACACCAATTCCAAGATTCATTCCTGAACTCCAGCACTCTCCTTAGCTACTGCTGGAGCAACAAAGGCTACGAGAGCTGGCTGCAGAAAAACACTGCCATTCTTCCAAGCTAGAGATATAACACAGAGGGAAGCCTTAGAACTGCAGGAAAGGCAAATCTCTACCATGGCCTGGCCCTTCTTGGACTCTCTCCAAGCCCGTGCTGTTGAACACTCCAGGGCGTTTGATTTCAGAGCTGTCAGGTTTCAATTAATTTTCTGTATTTTGTTGTGCTCTGATCTGCCCCATTTCTCCCGCAGAACCCAGAGCAGGGTGTGCTGTGCCCACCTCTGGAGTGCACACGAGCACCACAACCTTTACATCCAGGCTGATTTGACAGGGACAGCTCCAAGACTTAAACCAGGGCCCTGTCCCCGGACTGAGCTGGGCTGTGGCTGGACCTCCCCAGCCCAAAGCCTGTTGTCCATAAAATCCGTGTCATTCCAAGGCTCTTCCCTCGCACAGCAGAGCCCAGAAGCCCCTTGAAATGGTCAGTTCAGAGTCAGTACAAATAAACTGACATTGCTCCAAAGTGAGATCATTGGCAATTTATTCCTGCCCAGGCCCTACCAGAAAGAAAACAGTGTTTCATGTTGGGGCTTTTTTCCTCCTCTCTCCCGCTCTCATTTCTCATCTCTCTGCTATTTCCATGTGCTTCCCACCACACTGTGATTAATCTTTTCTAAGGCCTAAGGGACTGGAGGAAAGAGGTAAGTCAGAGTCTATCAAAGACCCTACACAGAGGCAGCCAGGATCTGCCCCAGCCTTTGTGGGGCTTGCAGCATTCCAAGAAACATTTTCCATCCTCAGAAGTTATAAAGGGTCAGAACTTTTACAGCTCATTAGTAAATCATTAATGAGATATTCCCTTTACCTCTCAACAAGCTCCCTGCTGCCCTCCCCCAAACCAGTCCTAAAAATCCTCCTGTGAAAAGGAGCGTTTTGTTTTCAAGGCCCTGTAAATGCCCAACTCCTCCTTTTCTTCCATTCCCCAGCACAACATTTTCCAAGAGCTGAATTCAAACCCACCAAAGCTCCTCCAGGGAGGTGCAGAGCTGGAGCCAACCTGCCTGGCACAAGCAAAGGGATTGCCATGCATGCACCTACCATGCCCAAATTCTGGCTTTCTATAAAAAAAAGAAAACAAATAAACAAAAAAAACCAAGCCAAAAAAACACCAAATAATTCAGAGCTGGGACCATGGTGGAAGTCGAAGAACTGCCTGACTCCAGCACAGATCCTAAATCCACACAGGGAATTTGCCAGCCTGGCCATCAATGTCAACTCCAGAGGGGAAGAGGAGCAGCTTCTGTGGTGTTTGTCAGTAAAAGCTCCTCCAGTGCAGCCCTAGAAAAGTGTATTTATCAGCACTTCTCGTGCACTGGGTGGTTATCAAGTAACATCAGCAAAAGCAGTTTCTGTCAGTACAAATGATGCCTATTCCATGAGGATCGTGGAAGCACAGGTGTTTTAGAGGAGCAGGTGTAAAACAGGTCTGGAGCTCCTGCACTGAGAAATAATTCCAGTGTTTTTAAAGGAGCAGTTGCAAAAGGCTTCTGTACAACACAAGTGCTGCAGGAGACGAAGACTTGGCTGAAACACTTCAAAAGAAATGGGCTTCCAACAGATATTCAGCTCCATGGAAGTCTTCCACCCTATTTACAAAGATTTGGAGTCTCTAAACTTCACAATATTGCACTTGGCTTTTAGAAAAAAAGTAGCTTAGAGAAATTACTTGTCTTGTCTTGTGGCTTCTAGTTTTCTTTACTTTTTATTAAATACAAGCATCTCCCATATGTTCCGCATGGCATGTTAAGACTTATTCCTGTGCTTGCCATGGAGTATCTGCAACCATTTACAGTGTTTTGGTGTGGTCATTCTTGCAGAATTATCAATAATCTCACACTATTTGACTGTATCCCTGAAGTCTGAGCTGCTGACACCTTCTGATTGAAACCAGAATTCCCTGATAAAGAAAAAAGGCTGTCCCTGGTTTGAGAGAGAGAAGTCAGAAAGTATTAGGTTGCTGAAAGATTAGAAGGAAAAGCAAAGAACTCCAAGTATGTTCTATATTTCAATATCACAGGGAATATGGTACTTGGCTGTAAAGTTTTAACATATCACTGATAATAATGGGACACGTAAGAGCTAAGCCCGAGTCAGAAAGCATCAGGGCCTAAATGATGATTGGAAATTCAGAGCTCAACTCAGTTTTGTGTTTAAATGTAAATCCAAACCCACTCTATTCCACGTAGATTTGCCTGAAGAATTTTAACAGAGATATTGTCAACACTGAAATATTTCACTCAGGAGTTGGCCTCCCATGACATGACCCCTGCCCAGCTCTTCCAGAGGCTCCCCTGTGCCCGTGAGTTGGAGAAAACAGGCTCAGGTCTCACCTGGGACAGAGCTGATTTTAGTGTGGGGCAGGAACCACAGCTTTGGCTGTTCAGGGTAGACAGACCAACATTGTCACAGCAGTGCAATGACCAAACCCCACATGAACTTGTGTTCATTAAATCCCTTTTTAAATCTGAGGGAGGAGAGAAATCAGTGTGAAGATGAAGAGTTGCCCAGAGTGTCTCAGGAAGGAGGGTCTGGTGCTGAACTGGGACCATGTCTCAGTGCCATCACACCACCTTCCTCCAGCTGCTCCCACACCCCTTCTGCCCCTCCTGCAGCCCAGCCTGGGCCCCAGGGCAGAAATTCTGCCCTTTTCTCTAACACCAGGTTAGCATCTTTACAGGAAGAGTCAACCCCAGCAAGGCAAGGTCTTGTGCATCCTGGTAATGTGTCCAGCACCCATGCTACAGACTTCAACATTTAATTAGAGAATAAATCCTACAGACTCCCACCTTAATAAATGAACACAGCAGCTGCAAATCAGCAGAGGCAGAAAAAACGTTTGTGATGCTTCACTTTGAGAACATTAAGACAGCAGCTGGCAGCCTTTTCTTTTTAAGATACTACTGAGATGCCCTGGTTATTCAATGGAAAATACACAGAAAAGCAAAATAATTCTTTACTTGCCAAAGAGCAAAGAGGGAAACTAGACAAGATTGAAATCAGCAATTTTACCCTGACATTGTTATCAAATCTTTCCTAATGGAACCACATGCAAGATAAAAGTGATCTATTGTCAGGACAAGTGTTCTGGTTGGTTTCAAATCAAGCTAATTCCAAAACCAAAGCACAACTGGTGAAGCCCTTGTTTATGTGTGGCAAGAATTAAATCCAGAACAACTCTCTGTTGGAAACTTCATCTTCTTGCCATCAATGCTTTTTGGGGCTTTCCTTGCTTTAATATTTCTAGGTTTTAACAGGGACTGGGTTCTCTGGTAAAGGTGGACTTAAACACTGCTGTGCCAGAAGAGCTGACATGAGGGTGGACTCAGCCACCACAGTCCTGGTGGAGACAAAAAGGAGCTTTTTTGGGGGGTAACTTGCAAGGTCCAAGCCCATGATCCCTGGTCATGGTGCCCAAGGATCCAGCACACAACCCCAGGCCCCCGTGTGCCTCCACCACCCCTTTGGGGCACGGAGCTGTCACCTCAGCCACTGCTCTGTGCCCCTTGTCCCTGCAGGGACAGCACCTCTGTGCAGGGACTGGTTTGGTGGGGATTGGCAGTGCCAGGTTCAGGGCTGGGCTGAGGATTTGAGAGGCCTTTTCCAGCTGGAATGATGCAGAGACAGAGGGGACAGCAAGGGGGACAAGCTGCAGGGAGGATGGGGCCCTGAGCAGCCTGGTCCAGTGGAAAATGCCCCTGTCCATGGAATGAGGAGGTTTTTAAGGTCTCTTCCAACCCAAACTGTTCAGTGATAGCAGAAACAAAGAGGTACATGAGGAATAAATAGTTTTGAATTAGGCCATGTTTATGCAAACCAAATGAAGCAAGAATAGCTACAACTATTTAACAGCCAAGCAAAACCTGCCCATTAACAGATATTTGCATTTTAAAAGGGCCCAGAGAGACCTATTTTTCTATTTTATTTCTTCAAACATCTTTTTTGAGAGGAAGGATAATTTAGCTCTAATTTTCCTTAGGTTTTTTTTTTACTGAACACAGTCTGGTTTTTATTGGGAAGAGAATCATCTTTTCAGGAAAGTTATTAAAAAAGCAAGCCATGTATGCTCTATTAAAATTTTAAATAATATATGAATTCATTTGCAAAATGTGAAGCACTAATAACCTCGGCATATTTTAGTCAGATGCACTTTAAGAACAATTCTTTTTTTCCACAAAAAGCATTTTCTATGAACAACTTAAATCAGCTCTATTAGCAGTTTTAGAAACAGGAGTGTGGCTAGGAAGACAATTCCAGGCAGAAAAGAGCAAACATTTGTTGGGGGAAAATTAAGGGAATGTAAATCATTTTCCAATAAATATTCCATACAGAATATTCTGTTCTGTGATATACAATACTGTCTTTTTCCAGAGATATTGCATTCCCTCCCTGTGGATGCTGAAAGGGATTGCAGTATTAAATTTCAATTGATTGTTAACAAAACCCTGAGCCTGTTCCTACTTTTGATTCAATCCACTTAGAATGGCAGGCTGAGCTCTTCTAATCTCATTTTAATTTTCCATGGGGGACTAAGTGTCCAAAATCCTTGTGAGGGGGCTGGAAATTTCAGCTGTAGGATGCAACAACCTGATTCAAAGTCAGCGGAGAAAGGCACTCGTTTGGGTTAGGTCTCTGATGGCCTTGGGATGCTTTGTAAAATGCCCTGAATTACCATTTTCTCCTAAAGCAGGCTATCATTCTGCCCATATCAGGCCTCTAAGTACAGTTAATGCTCAGCCTTTGGAAGGAAAAGGATGCCAGTGGAATAGTCCCACGTTACAGCTCCATGGACTGGTTTTCCTCAGTTTGCCATTCCTGATGCCACCTCACCTTTCCAGACTTTGAATATCTAATAAGTGCCTGAACCCTACCCCAGGCTTCCTGTGCGTGCAAGGGCTGCAGGGAAAACACAACAATCACTCCCCAAAATTCCACTCCTGGCCTGCCCTGCTCTACCTGTATCATCCCATTCTTCTTCCCCTTTTTTATCCCCTGCCCACCCCATAACCTGGCAAGGTCACAGGGAGTTTTCTGTCTGGGCAGATTCTCTCTCCTTTCACTGGATTTCACCTTCAAGAAAAACAAACAAAACAAAGACAGCCACAGAAGCAAATCAAATCAAAGAAACAAAGTTATCCCAAGCACTTTGGCTTCTCAAGTCCATCCACTCAGGCCTATCCCTGTAAATCTCATCCTGGCTATTTCATACAATCTGTGTGACCCCACCAATCTCAAAAGTGTCAGGCTGGTGTTGAAGAGGGGGTTTCACACTTGTCACACTTGGCAGACTCATGGGGACAGCCTCAAAAGCCTTGTTTCTCTAGCCCACATCCTCCATGAAATATCAAGCCCTCAACCTGCAATTTCACTGCCCTCCCCTACCTTATCTCCCTCCCTCCATCCTATTCCCTGCATTTTCAACATTAGTGCCAGAAATCCAGGAAGATGAAGATGTTTCACAGTAATGGTTCAGACCATCATCTCAAACTAAGGATAAATACATTTTACAGGTCAGTACTTGACCCTGCACCCAACACGACACACAACAACCCCAGAAGTCAGTCAGTAACTCAAGAACCAATTCCCCAAACCCAGGCCCAAGCCCTGCTCAGTCCCTCTCCTCAGCAGCTTTATTCTTCAGACTTAATGAGACAGATGCAAACAGCAGGCACTTATTCTCTAATTAACCAATTTGGCTGCCACTTTATGATCATTAACCCAATGTTGCTGGGTCAAGATTGCACACAAAGTATTCCTTCCGTCTCTCCCTTTCATTCCTCATCTGTGCCAGGCTTGGAAATCAGCCCCTTCCCTCCATTCCCCAATCTGAGTACAAACCATCTTTGCTCACTCACTGCAGCACCTTACAAGATGCATTTCTGAGATCTAAAAATAAGCTTGTTAGATTATTTGACAGTCAAAAATTAAATAAAATTGGAAGTAGTAATTATTTTCTTGATTATTTAATGTGGGCCAGACTTTTATCAAAATATTTTGACATGAGAAGATTTGTGAAAATAAATAGGCAATCAGCAAGTCATTGCTAATGGAAAAGGCTTTTTTTTTCCCAGGGAAAGAAGTATATATTACCTGTCAGTGCCATGGGAGAGTCTGATGCTTTAAAAGATGATGTGTTAACAGCACTTTATCTAGAAGACAGCCTAACAGACAGCTCAGCATCACCAGGTGACAGATTCATGCAGTGCCACACTGAACATGGCAGAAACACTGCTCAAATATCAGTGAACTGTGAGGGTTCAGGAGTTCCTGGAATGTGGGTCTGAGCTCAGCTTCATGAGAGCCCAAATCATCAGGGTAAGAACACTGGGGGGAAAAAAATAAAATCACCATCATCCATCCTCCTCCTTTCTTATCCTAAAAACTCTCCACAGAGGAGCCACAGAAGCGTTTGTGTTAAATATGAAGGAGGGAGCATTGCCAGCCTCGTGCCACCCACCAGGTCAGTCCTTGCCTAAACTTGTGGGGTTTCATCTCCTGGCCCTGTCCACGATGGGACACCTCCTGCTCCACCCAGAGCTGGTTTGTTCACCTCGACTTGCTAATTGTGCTGTGAGCAAGGGAGTGCCAATGCTAGTGAAGCATTTCTTGTTTCCTGTCCAGGCAAACCTGACTTTGGAGATGATCTTCTGGAGAGTCCTGGGATCTGCAGCAGCTCTGCTGCTCAGTGTTTACCAGGAATACACAGTGCCAGGTTTTTATAGCACAAACAGCTGCTAGAATTATTTGCTTCTCCTTTCTTAAAAAGAAGAGTAATAACATATGAAATGGATTTTATCTGCTTTAGGGATAGAATTAATATCATTTTCCTATGCTTGTCTCTTTTTTGGAACTGCTCTACATAACATTTCCTAGAAACACTCTCCATATGCACACCCAGCTCTCCACACCAGCAAGACATTTCAGCTGGGCTGCCTGGGATGCAGGGAGGAGGGAGGGAGCCATCCCCACACATTTGTTATCACCAGCACACACGGGATGGGCTGTGCCTGGGCCAGGTGAATCGCCCCAAAGCAGCAGGACAGCTCCCATCAGAAAGTGGGGCTGCAGAGATTACATCCAGCACGCAAAACACACTCACCTCAGCCTGGAAAGGCCTCATTTAGCATCTGGTGTGGTGTGTCAGATTCCATTTGAGATACTGGGCTCCAGAGAGCAGTGGGAGAAAACAACACACTCCAGAGTCCGTGTGTAACATGAGGAGTTAATCCCACACAGGCATTCATCTTTTCAAAGCATATATTCCTGACAGGTTTGGAAAGCACGCTTACAATTTCCATAATGTTTGAAAACATACAGACACTTTCTCTCAGTGTCACAACGTCTTGAACTTCTGAGACCCTTTTCGTGACACCATAAACTTCTCCTTGGAAGCACAGTATGATGTCAGAGGATGTAACAGTACAAGAGGTGAAGAGGAAAGCTGTGGGAGCATTCAAATAACTTTTTCTGGCCTAAAAAAGAAATAAAATAAAAACTGGAGTTTGATCCAAGAACATTTTGTTCATTTGCTATACAGGGGTGCCTTTTGTATGAGCACAGACTGTTTTGTGGACTCTGGTCCTCTGTAGTCACCATGAAACGGAAAATATACAATGAAGCTAGTGATGTGTTATCATCTGAGATTTCTATGAATGCTATTTCTGTCTTATGTTCACAGAGAACTGCTGGTCAAACGTTCATCCACTACAACTTGATAAAAACAGGGGTTTAAAGAATTATCACAGATATTTATAGCTTATTTTCTTTTCTCTCTTTTATCTCATCCACACTGTTGGCACAATAATGCTCATTAGTGTTCAGGTTTAAGTGAATCATCCAAAATAGCTTTTTTTTTTTTTTTTTAAAGCTGCCCATTTCTCACACATTCATCAGGGTTAAAAATATCCATATTTTTAATAAATACATACCCTTTGATATCATCCAGGTGAGCCAAACAAGTTTTACACAAGCACAACTGAGCTGCTGTATCTGTCACCTTCAGGTTTGACTTGTGCCATGGTTCCAACAGAGATTTAATGAACAAGTCAAATTTGATGCAAACTTTCAGAAGTTTCACAGCTCTAATCAGCAAAATAGAAGTGTGCTAGATAATTACTGGAGTGTTAAGCTGATATTTCTCTCTGTAATCCCCCAGATGAAAGGACCAGATTTCACAAGAACAGTCTTTATTTTTAATACCTCATGCAAAAATAGACATTATAGCTACTGATGTTAATGAACACTGGACTGTTCACACCTCCAGCCCTGCTCACCCCTGTGAAATGCTTCTCTCACATGACCACAGTGGCTGTCACCAGGATCAGGCTCAGGGCTAACAATATTCACATCTTCCTCTCCCCCCTCCTTCAGAACTCCACTTTCCCCCTTCCATTTATCTATTCCACACTTGTCAGCCTCCATCCTCTGTTTCATCACAGCCTTTTCTGCTGGAAATCGTCAGTTTAGCGAGTGAAGGCTCACAAATTGCACCTCTGGAAAAGGCCTGCTGCCCACTCAGAGAGGGCACTGAGACAGAAAATCATACTCATTGCTGGGAGTAGCCTCCATTAAATTAAATTGGAAGAAGAAATTGTGTAGGGCCAGGATTGGCTTCAGCCCTGCCCTGGTGAGGCTGAAGCTGTGAGTGTTTGTAGGATCTGCAGGATGGAGCCTGTGACCAGTTGTCAGGGCCTTCTACTTCTTGCAATTACTGCAACCCCCCCCAAAGTTAAAAATATAATTTTAAATAGGGGCAAAACCACTTCTCTATGTCCATGTGACAAATAGAATAGCTGCCTCAAGACTGCTGAAAAATGTCCTCCAAATGACCACCACTTCAGGACATTTATTGGCCTCCAAACACAAGGTACCACTGGTAACAGTGCTGACCAACCTTAAAAGGAGCTGATGTTATTTTTTACTCAGTTTAACCTTGAAGTTTTTCACAGACTCACTCAGTGGCAATGAAAACATTTTGGACACTTCAGCCTGGGGTCTCCAAAAAAGCCTGAGCACAGCTGTTGAGCACATCAGCTCCATCAACCACCCTCCATTGTATCACCACATTGATATTCACACCTACACAACCACACAAACACTGGTGATTAAAAAATTAAGCGTAACTGAAACAAAAACAAACATCTCAGGGGGAATATGTGGACTTCAGCATTAAAAAAATGCCTCCATATGCCCAAGGAAGAAAAGGAGAGAACAGATGGCTTTCTTGCTTTGTCTTCATGCTGGTTTCATACTTATACAACTTCATGCTTTGGGTTAATATTTTAATCCAAACTCAGTGATTAACAATAGAGACAGACGGAGGATTGTGTTTCACTCTATAATTAGGCAGACACAATGAGGTGACTTCTCAGCAAGGTACAGAGGGATATAAAGTGCCTGTAGCTCCATTAGTAATATTCCCAATGCACAAGGGAATAACTTTTATTCCACGACAGGCAATAGAGATGAGATTTTAAAAACCCTCACAGACAGAACCCAGGGCTTGCAGTGTTATTAGTGAAACAAAATACCACAAGGCCTCCTTTCTAGACAAGACTTAACTCTTCCCTAACTTCGAGCACGAGCTGGGCACGTGGAACAGAGCCCAGCACTCGTGTCAGGAGATCCAGTGACTGACTCGTAGGGAATCCCACCTGGAAAACCAGTGAAACAGCTCTGGGAAGGGCACAAGGATCTGCAAACAGGGCACAACCCAGGGGCTGATGTGCTGAGATTCCTGGGCTGTGCACAGCTGATCTGGCTATCAGCACCATGAGAGCATTTTGCTTCTATGGGTTTGCTCATGGCTGAGGTGCTACACATGAGTGGGTCAAGAAAGACCAATTTGAGGTAGAACACTTGGGACTAAGTACATAAACCACAGGGAAAGAAAAAAAAAAAGAAAAAAATTGCCATGGTAATGCACAAGAGTGTGGTTTCAGACCTGAAGGTAAAGCCCACACACTTGTATGACCTGGTTCAAGAGACTTGGAACACACAAAGGCTGCACAAGAGTGACCATCCCGGTCACCTGAACTCAGTTTAAACATTGATGTGTAGCCAGGACACAGAAAAACCACCTGTGAAAGGGCCTACAAGACCCTGGTCCCATCAGAGTGCCCACACTGCTGTTGGAGAAGTGTCTTGGGAAGCCGGGCATGCATCTCATCTGCTTCCCATGACAGCTTTGCTCTTTAACAGCTCATGTTTGTGAATGACAGGGAAACGAGGGGAAGTTTATTACTGCTAAGACAAAAAAAACACAAAGGAGGTGCCAAAAATAACATGAGATGCTTCGTGTGTAATGGAAGTAGCAGGAGCCCAGAGCCCGGACAGGGCGGATTCGAGGAGCAGGACCAGAGCTGATGATTGAACCCTTCCAACAAACTCTGCTCTGCTTACAGCACGAACACGGCAGAAGGACAGGGACCTCCCACGTCCTGTCCTGTCCCCTCCTGGAGCTCAGGGACTGCCACGGTGACTGCCTGGTGGCCCAAGTGTTTGATAACCTGCTGTCAGCAGGAGCTGCTGCTCAGCGCTCCAGAGGCCGAGCACAGCAGCTCCAGTCCAGAGGGAAAGGTTCCCCCAGATCCTCCCTTGCCATTTGGGATTGGCTTGTGGCTTAAAGCCTGCCTGAGGAAAGGTTTGAAGACAAACACAGCATTAAGTATGGGCTTTATGGGCACGAGTTCATATCTGAGAGACTTCAGGGAACAGAGCATTTCCCTGCACAGAGCCACGGTCCTGAACCACAGCTCAGGGTCTCAAGGCATGAGGGCTTGGTCCTTCCATGCCAGAAACACCCACGGTCCTGAACCACAGCTCAGGGCTCAAGGCATGAGGGCTTGGTCCTTCCATGCCAGAAACACAACTCCTGGGTGAGAAACACCAGCTCCTGGCCTGTAATAACAACACAGATGCAAAGGCAACTCTTGGTTTGACACAGACACACAAATCTGCTCTGCAGAGAGCCACAGACTGCACATCCCTGCACATCCCCTCTTTGCAGGAGGAGGTGACCCACAAAAAGGTGTTTAAACCAGAGTGGTCTGGGAGAAGAATTTTAGGTGGTTATCACTGGCTTTAGCCAGATTTCAAGGGCTCAGTCTGTGCCCACAGCTGAGGCATGTTTTCCATAGGCTTCAATTTCCATCACCACCAGAAATCTGATCTGGAAACCTGGAATTTTGTGCCCACACCAGTACCAAAGTGACAAACAGCACTGGCCCAGGCAGACACAAGAAGTACCCAACTCTTACAAAACTATTCTGGACCAAGGCTCCTTTTCCAGCGGTGATGGAGAGCTCTCTAAGTGAAATAAAGCAGCATATGGAAAACCCCCAGCACTACATGTTCTCATAATTTTTGGAACACTGTAAATATTTGAGTCAGTAGATCTTAATCCATAAACACAGCTGGACTCAAGAAACAATGATGGTAACTTATTATAATTTAAACAATTGTGTAACAAAACAAACCAATGATAATCACTTTGGTTTCCTAAGGACAATAGGCACAACCTTTTTGCACAAAGTTAACACGATGGTACATGTAATTACATAAAAAATAAACTTACATATGCTAAGATAAATTATTGTCAGCTTTTAAAGAGCACTGTGGAGGAACGACAGTGGAAGAGCAAAGATGTGTGGTGCAAAGCCAGAATTTCATAAAATGTACAAAGTTGGGATGGCAACTGCCAGAGGACATCCCCCTTCCAGGACACATTAAATTGCTTTAGGACCAGGAACATCATTCCCCCAAGTTCACCCACAGTGTAAGCCCTGGTGCACAGAGTTTACACACAAAGCACTGGGGGCTGATCTCTGCTGTGATTAAGGAGAGGAACATTTGTCCAAAGTGCATCAGAACAGACCTGGGCACTCGTCTCACGTTTTATATAAGTTAAATGGGGCTTAAGTTCTTTCCTGAAAGTTCAAACAAGTTCACTTCCTTCTTATTTCTGCTTTGCATTTCCACAAGTGTTTGCGTTCAGCAATAAAACCTAGAGACAGAAGTAAACACAATATGGTTCAAATCCATTTCAGAATTGTTCTAGGCAGGGTGCTGTTCTCAAGTTTTTACTAGACATGTAAAGTGGATTTGTCTACCACCAGAACACGTAGTCAAGACAAAAAGTACTCAAAAACAAAATAGGATTTAAAAGCACACACGTTTTATGAGTAAGATCATGATTATGGCCATAAACTCTTTATTACTTGGCTACATCAACACACACACACCAAAAAAAAAAAAAGTTTAAAAATCCAGCTTTCATATTTTACACCCAATAATCAAGAGATAAAATTCCTGCCCAAACCTTTAAAATTCAGAGTTCAAATGAAAACTTCAAATAAGGCTGAAGTTCTTTAGTCAAGCATGATAAAAATTCGATATTCTACAACAGCAGCAGCCACACCAGAATTTGGCCCCCTCAGAAACTGGCTAAGCCTCTACACCAGCAATACAGAAATACTCTGAGCCACAGCTTCCAGCTCTTGAAGTCACCAGTGCCATGTAAAATGAGAAAACTGACTTCTGAATTAATTCCTTATACCAGGAAAATCCCTCCTTCTAAAATTGCCAGTTCAGAAACAACCACATGAACAACACAGGGTATTTTCCAGCTCCCTCCCTTGCAAGGAGAGAGATGAGCCATATTAACTACAGCTCACCAAAAAAAAAGAATCAAGTATGGAAAACGTCAGCTCCACAGAACAAGTCTGGCAAAGTTATAATCAACTAAAATCAGGTTCTTATAACAGGAACTGACAGGGAAATTCTAGCTACTTGTGCTGCTTAGAAAGCTTAACATTGTCTGGCAGAGGGATGAAGCTGTAAAGCTGAGATCAAGTTCTGGGCTAGAACTTCCTCAGCTTTTCAGGGAATTTTGATAAAGGAGGTCAGTTTGGTCAAGGTCAAAGTGTACATAAGCCTCAGAGAAATAAATAATTAAAATACCTAAAACTAGAAATACTGCCTGTACTGCACTTGATTAGAGAACAGCATTCCTTTAAAAAAGGGAATAGTAAATCTAGAGCAATGACCACATGGATCCAGAGCCTGTCTGGCAGGGGCTGCCAAACAGCCACTAACAGGCATTTGTGCAAGTTCCCAAATGGAAAACCATTCACTGGTGATTTCACCCTTCAAATGATGGAACATTTTTTGCCTTCTGTGGCACCTTCCTGGGGGGTGCCAGGCAGGTAAACAGAATTCCACTTCAACAGCCTGCAGCTTAAAAAGTAAACCAAAAATAACCTAAAGCTTGTGCATTGAGGCCAGAGACTTAGAGATGAGTGTTTAGCATTATTAGCCACCTATATCCCAATGCAGGAACTGTAATATGGAACCCAGTTTTTAAAGGTCTTTAAATAAATATTTTATGCTCCACAGTGTTTTCCTGTTCCATGGCATTCTTCAGTAAGGCACTCAAGGGGAGGGCAGAGAAGGGGGACATGGGGCTATGGAAATTTATTGTCCCTCAAGATTCAGCCACTGCATGGCAGCAGGACTGGCCAGAGAACAGCAACTCTGCTCCCCTAAATCCTCCAAGGTTTTGAAACTTATCTTCACATCGCCAGTGCAGGATCAGGGGAACTGTTCTGCAAGAGATTTGGGGGGAGGTGAGAGTGATTGCCATGGCTGAGAAGAGAGACTTCAGTCTGCTCTAATCAGACACAGAACTGCCTCTCACCCACCTTCCACAGCAACCACTGCCACAGAGCTGCCCTAACCTGAGGAAACCCCTCCTGCTGAGGCTTTCAGGAAAACTTACCACTCCAACTGGCTGAATGCTCTCCAAAACCAGGAGACTTCAAGCAGTAAATGATGTTTTAATTAAGGCATTCCTGGCCATCTCTATTTAAGGGACACACGCAGCTTCCCCGGTTCGGAAGTTCACAGATGCAAGGTGGGACCTGTCAGGGGGCCAGCACAGCTCCAGCACTGCCACCACCACCAAGAACTTGGATGCAGCAACATTTTCTCATCATTTTCTTCACAGCAGATCCATGGTGAGGGCTCCAGGGAAAAGAAAGGAAGTTGCTTGAATGTTGAGAGTGGGAATGTCAGAAGTGCTCACCCTTACGCCCACTGGGGCCAGAGGCAGGAGTGGGCCAAAACTTGCAAAAAATTTTTGCCTTATTTGTATCAATTTCTGCAGTCAAGAGGCTGGGGAGTGCTCAAAGGATGTCTCCTCAGCAGGCAAACATGGCTCTGGTGGAAATCCCATCCCTGCTGCCCACCCAGGGCAGAGATGGCTCTAGGCCACCCTCCAGCTTCTGACTGCCTTGGCACAGGTCTGCCCTCCGTGCTCCACCTTATACCCCTTCCCTGGCCACTGTCGGGGCAAAACCCCTTCCCAGAGGATCTTCCCCAGGGTCAGGATGTGCACACCTACCCCATACCTCTTATCCCTCCCAGGGCACCCACCAGCACCCAGCAGCAATGAAATGCCAAAAACAAAATTACTGCATATATGGAAGGAAGGAATCCCTCCTTCTACCACACAAAAAATAAACCTTTTTCTGAATCTGTGCCACCAGCACTGACCCAGTTTTAAGTGTCCAGGCATAAAGCAATGGGGATGTTGCTACTGTCTTCAGTAGGATCAGATTTAGGCCAAGACTAGAATTCAAACAATTGGGCTACATTAGGTTCAAAGTACTCTCAAGCCAGTTGTTCATCACTTTGTGGTTTTAATGTTTAGTTGCCTAAACCCATAGACATCTCAAACTGCAAACACTTCCAGCCAACCCTAACTTTTGGCTTCTTCCTTTTCATATCCCGTACTTCTCCTTATTTAGTCTTCCCTCATTATTATTTCTGTAAATTATTCACATCAGGAGTAGCGAGCCACAAAAAAAGTATTTAAATAGCTGCTTATGTTACAGGCCAGAATCCCTCAGTATTTTCAAATCTGTTAAATGATTGCTGGGTCTCTTATTTGTTATTTCCAGAGTGCTCTCACACAGCAGCCCAGGCAAACCAAGCTCGGGAAGTGGGAGGGCATTGGTTTTTACTGAAAATAATCCAAAGCAAAACTTGACAAAAAGAAACATTCAAACTTGAAAATCTGTAATTGTGCATTGTCTCAAGTCAGTCAGATAATCAGATGCCTTCAAGAAATAAAGTGAGAGGGAAACAATGCAGGGAAATCTGAAAATCCAAGGCTGGGTAGCTGAGAACAGCACATTTCCAACTCACACTCAGCAGTGTGTGTGCAGCAATTTCTCCATATTTCTGTGTTTAGATGGATCAGTAAAAAAGAGTGAGGAGTGTGGTGATCTGCAACTTTGGAACCCCAAAATCCTGCTTTGGGATTTCACCTCTGCTTGGCTGAACTTTGATCTCACGTGCAGCCTGTTCACAGCAAACCTTCACAAGCCTGAAGGTGACCATGGCACTCATTTGTATTTTATGCTCTGAATTCCCACACGATGCTTTGACCCTGATTTCCACCAGAGCACATCTGGGAATGCTGCTGTACCCAACAGGATGGTCCAACATGAGGAGGGTACAGCTGGGATCCCAAATGAGAACTTTATCTCCTGCTTCTCTGGAGGGCACATGGACCTGGACAAATGGGAGTCAGTGTGGCCCCTGTAAGGCTGCCAGGATGTGGGCACCACAGCAGCCACACACCCTTCCCGTTGGATTCTGAGGATAATCCATCAGAGAGGACTCCTGGGCTAAAACCAAAGGGATGCCCATGCCCTGTCCCCCAGAGGCCATGCTGGGATGTGCTGGGATCTGAGTGCAGTGGAAGGCTCCAATACCCAGCAGGATTGTGCTCTGACTTTGAAGGGCTCCCTCCCCTTAATGCTTATTCCAAAATGATTTGCAGATTTTTATGGAAGTGCAGTGGGGAGGAAAAACTAAGCATTACCAAAGGAGGAGACAAAAAAAAAAGTGAAAATACATTTTCAGTTAAATTTTGAAAAGTCAATGAGACAACAAAATATGGGAAAGTTGTTCCAGATGGCAAGAACATACTTGAGGAATTTCATTTAATCACATTCGTGCAAGATGTTTTGATTTGGATGACATATATCAATTGCATACTTAAATTAACAGCCCTTCCTACTGCAGCAAATGAAAGCTCCCAGGAGCAGGAAGGGGTCTCAGTGCTTTCAGTTCAAGTGCAAGCACAGCCTGGATAGGGCTGAGAGTCTTTTTGTTGTTTTCTCAAGGAAAAATCAATGGTTCCTCTCAACACAGCAGGGAAGTGTCCACTCAGAGCAGCCTCGGGTCTTCAGTTCTTGGTCCACTGAGCTGTACCAAGACAATTCCCATGCACCAGAGAGGTGGGATGGCCAGGTCCCAATGCCTTGGAAAGAATTTGATGGGCTGAGAGCAAGAAGGAATCCGAGACAAGTGTGGAAGTTTCACCTCCTCTAATCTGATTCACCTTGAACATGCCCTCAGTGCTCCATCCCAAAGGAATTTCCCCAGGGGTCACCAGGGCAGCCCAAGCCACCAGCTCTCCTCAAACAGACAGGCAGGGTGCACAGGGCCCCTCCAGACCTCTTGGAAAGCTCAAACAAAACACTCAGGTTCCACTTGGAAGGGAAATGTCATTCTTCACAGAAGTTTTCCTTATCCTGCTGTTATTTAACCCATTTTCCAGAAAAAAACTGATGGTCCCAAGATAATCATTTCAAAACACACATACACATAAATACACACACACAGGTGAGGTTCCAAAGATCCTACTTGCCTTAATAATTTAATTCCTATAAGGTAAGGAAGGAACACAGGTAAGACAACCCAAAATATGAACAGAGTCAAAATTCTAGCACAGGTTTCCTACAGTTATTTAAAAAAAAATGAAATTAAAAGAAATAAAACGATCTTTGGGGCCATAGCCTCCCTCAAACAGAGCATTAAAAACAGATTAATTATTCACCAGGGATTTTTCATTAGGAGTTGAAATTCAGTTTACACCTAAAGCGCACATCAAAGTTTTTTGGGATGTGGAGACTTTCAGTCCAATCCCAAGCACTGCAGATACAAAACTGTCTTTTTTTGCACAGCTTCTTCCTGCAGCTGTGCTCTGGAGGGAGCCATCCATACACATACAGGTATGTATATTAGTTATTGCTAGAATAACTGCACTAAGGCCCTTTGTTTGGCGACTGTCTGCTTCTGAGGAGTGAAACATGAGGAGCTGGAGCTTGCCAGCTGCACATTTCACTTTCTCATCTCCCCAAACAGAGATTGAAAATAGCCTGTTTATCAGATGTGTATCTAACTCCTATTCCACTGTGAGGTCTAAAAAGGAATTTCCAGCCTTACAAATGTGCCCCTGGTGGGGCGTTGCCGTCTGTTCCGATCACTGCAAAGGGTCCCTCTCCCTCTCCAGTCCCAAACCCACTGAGGCATCTCTTTAATGACTAGAAAACAAAAGGCAAGAGGCTTTCTTGCCTTAATTTATACACAAATATGCTACCAATTAAAAGGTAACTGTGAAAAAGAAAGCTGGTAATTGAAAGCCTTCTGCAACCTGAACTGTAGCAATGCTACCATGACATTACAATAATTAGTTAATCTACCCCCTAATTTGTCTCAATTTGCATTGGCAGGCTGGAAGCTGCTGTCTACATGAATTCTCATTGAAAACTGTGGTAGAAAAGAAAAGGAGAGGGGGTTTCTTCCCACGACCCACCCACTCTGTGCATCATCTTTTCCCTCATCTCCAGCATCACTGTAATTCTGGAATCCATCTCCATTAAGACAAGTGGAATTATACTCCAGATCCACAAAGAGAGGAGAATTTGGCTTAATACCCTCTGAAATACACCAAACTCATTGAAAAATGCCCTTTATTGCCCCAGCCTGCTGCCCATGGTGCTGTTGCACTGCCAGATGTGGCACAGGGAATTTGCAGAAAACTCCTTCACTTCTCCATCCTCACTTGCAAAGGGTTTGATCAGTCCATAAATTCCCTGATTTTCCCTCTTGCTGCTCAAAGCAGCACAGGCAGATCCCCACTCAGCTCCCACCTCAGCTGCTCAGATGGATGGAACATCTGGGAACATCTGTGCATCCCCAACACGGGGGGCAAAGAGGAGCTCAAGGCAGGATTCCACACTTTGGGAACACGCTCCTCTGACTTCCACCAGGAGTCAACTGCTCTGCTCCCACACCTGTGCAGCCAGATGTTGGACAACAGCAATTCATGCCATTAGAAAGACATTTTTTAAATCTATTTGCTTAAAAATAAGGCAGAAAGACAAAAATTGGTAAAGATACTCCTTTCCAAGTAGCTCAAGACTTTGACAAAATACATCTTGCCTTTCCAGGAATTATATTTACTTATCTGCACAAGACTTGCAATACCCCCTATTTTTCAAATCAAGATCCATTTTGCTCTCTTCCACAAGATGAAACCCACCATTATCTAAAAAAACAAGGACAAATTGTACAACTCACATCAAACATTTGCCAAAATGTTAGCCCTCAGCACTTCTTTTTAAACAAACATCAGGAAATAAGATGACCTTTAAATCGCTTCTTGACATGTACTAAATCTACAGAAATTAGGAGGATTCTCTGGAAAGAGCTGTATAATTTTAGTACTCAGAGTATTTTTAGCTAAAAATATTTTGTATACAAAAGAATGCTGTGTGCAGTAACACTGCAGGACTTTAGGGAGCTTTGTAAGGCTGCAGTTTAGGTTAAAGGGCAATAGAAGTAGAAGGAGGATGGCCTGAAGAAAGCAGAAAACTTTGAGCTGATCAAAACTTGCATCACCTGGTCAATACATTTTTACTTCTCCCATCATCTTATCCTTTAAAAGCAGAGCTTGGGGCTTGCATTAGTCAATAAATTCCTCCTTTCGCCCAGCCCCTTCTGCTCCTAAGGCACAAAACGTGCAGGGCAGGTGAGCAGAGGCTGAGCTGCAGCTGCACAGGTAGACTGGAGAGGGCAGCTGGATTAGAGCCCTAAACTGGGATGAGCTCAGCCATGCTTTTTTCCAGTGGGATGAATTCTGTAACCAAAGGGGAGGAGGGTGGCAGGAGAACAGTCCCAGGAACTGGGGATGCTGAAAGGAAGGAAAACAGGCAATGGATCTGCTGCCTGGTGAGATACCTGAGAAACCTCTGGCAGGGACAGGCTGTGGTACCCACACCTGCAGCAGGATTTGCTGAGACCTCTGCAGTTTGTCTCAGGTTTTTTTTCACTGGGAAGGGAAGGATTATAGCTGAATCTGAGCACTCTGAGTGCTCCTTTTCCATCTGCATCCCTGGTGGAGTGTGATGTTCACTCCCAGCTGAGCTCCACAGAGTTGCACCCTCCCTGAGCTGGGTCACAGCACCTCTGAGCTGTTTGAGAGAGGTGTAAGGGGGCATCCTGCACCACAGCCCAGGACACGAGGGTGTAAAAACATCCTGGAATTCCCCACTAAAGACAGATGGGATCCAGATCCAGCACCCTCTTGCAGCCACCCATATTCATTTCCCATCCCAGAAGTGCCAGCTCAGACTGAATTAGACAGGCTTAAGATCACCCCTAAATCTCAGAGACAGAGCACTGCAAGCCTGAAGGAAGAGAGACAAGGACAAAGTAGAACACAAGGAGAATTTGAAAGCAGCCACTTCTCCCAGACCATGACAACAATTCTGGAGAACTAAGGGGCACAACAAGCAACTTTCCAGCTCACATCACTAAAGCCTAGCACCATGATGAGTGAGGCAAAGGCAGAAAAAGTGTTAGACATCCGTCATTGAATGTATAATTCTTAATGGTGGGAAATTTGAGAGTTGCCAACACATTTCTCCCTATTTCTCACTCACATGTGCATCCATTCCCTGCAAAACTCACACAGACAAAACTCTCAGAGTTTGGAGAGATGGGCTGGGCTGGCATTTGCTCTTTGCTAATGCCAGGAATTGCTCCTCTCAGTATTCCAAGAGCAGAAGTGCTGACACACAGGTTTAGTAATGCCTAATTCAGCCAGTGGCAGCTACAAGTTCAGTGCCTATTTTCCTCCCTCTCCCCAGTGCAACTCCTATTGAGAAACACCAGCAGCTCCCAGCTACTCCCTGCACTGGTTTCTGAGGATCCTCCCAAAGAATTCCTCTCCCCTGTGCACTACACTCAGGAATTTCCCTTCACAGCAGATGTTTCAGTAGGTTACTGCAGTGGGCAAACTGTACAGGCAAAAACACCAGGAAAAAACAAACAGGAAAGAGAGGACTTCAATTCACCTGACCTGATCTCCCAGCCCTGCAGTGTGCAAGGTTTCATTGGAAGTAAACACTTCAAGCACAATGACACAAGTGCCACATCTCTGCTCCTGCCCTGCAGGATGACAAATCCCATGCCAAGGACTCAGCTCAAAGCCCCCATTTCAGAACAGAGCCAGCTCTCAGAGCAAGCAGTGCCTCTTCAAGAGGCATGGGTGATGAGCACAAGGGTGAACTTAAGGCAGGGAATGTTTTGCTTGTTGGTTCAGGATGCTCTGTGAGCCCCAGCTGGTCATTCCTGCTCTTGTTTGTCCAAGCAGCAGAACCTGCCCAGCTCCAGTGGTGATGAGGAAGCGAGGATGGAGCACTGCTGGTGACAGCAGCTTCCCAGAAATGTCCCCAGCACACACAAATTCTTCAGAGCTTCCCAAATATGTACACACATCTATAAATCTCATTTCAGGCTTTCATCTGAAATGAGATTTGTTTCCCTGATCCTTTTGATAGCCTCCTGTAGACAGGAGATGTACAGAAGCTGCTGCTGAACACAAGGTGTGCTTATTGCACGTATTTAAGGGTTGCAAATATCCTTAGCCAAATATTTCCACCCATGAGGTGATGTGTTTACACACCCTGTGGTTCAGGACCAGCAGTTGCTCGGGATAGACTGTGCCTCTCATGTCTGGAACCTCACAAGCCACATGCTGGGAATCAGGTAGCCTCAAACTGTTTGACTTCCCTCACAAACACAGCTCCAGATGTGAAACAGCATCATCCTCCCTTTTTAGAGATGACTTCCCCCATGACTCCCTTTCTCCCCTACCTAGAAATCTGAAAACTCAAGTTAACAGAGGAACAGTCTGGAAATAGAAGAAATTATATAGCTTGCACAATATGGAATACATTTGAAATTGGGGGGAAAAGTTGCCAAAATAACTTCAAAACTTTCAGTTTTCTGGAAAGAAAAGCGCTTATTTTTCAGCACATGGGGGTGAACCAACACACTCCTATGCACAGGGATGCCCAGAGAAGGAGGTGTATAAATTTAAATTGATTTTGCCAGCCCCTCTCTTTCTATGCCTTTGGTGAGACAGAGCAAGAGGCATTCACAGCTGGTACATGCTATGGTACATTCAGAAGGAATTTTGGGAACAACTCCCTTGTGCTATGGAGTCACTTGTTTCCACAGCAAGGTGCTCTTCCTTTCCATCCTCTGCACCAAAGTGCTTCCTCAGGGAAGGGGTGGCCATCTGTGATGCAGGAAACTCTGCAGATACTGGGTAAAGCACTCAGAGTATTTAATCCCACTTCAGTTCTGAGATAAAACCGGCACTGGCCCCACATTACTTGTCTGACCCTAGAGAGTTCATCCCCATCATGAATCCCCTTTCCTCTTTTCCTGCCCAAGCAAACTTCTGGGCAGGCCACAATTCTGCCCTGTCAGCCATGCTGGTGTGTGAACATCACTGTTAAGGAAAATTCCCTCTCCAACCATCCAGGAGCTGCTCATTCTTTTCAAGTCAGACAGACACCTGCCACCTTCTGAAACCCAGAGTTCAACCATCAGTGGGTCCTTATCACCTCACCCAGATGCCCAAAAAGCCAACATTTCTGACTCTGTTGGATACAGATCTTGGCACCCAGTGCTTCTTAAATAATGCTGCTTCAGAGACTTGCAGGAATACACTGAGGTTTCAAAATCAGTGTTTACCTAAAAACTGGAGTTTACCTAAAAACTGCTTCGAATGGCCGGTGTGACCAGCCAGAAGAACTGGTAATAGGCATAAGAAAGGATTCTAAGAAACTTGACTCAGGGAAGGCAGGAGCTTGGAGCAGCCCTTGTGATTGTGGTGGACATTGAGGGCTCCCTCAGAGCAGGCTCAGTCCCTGTGGTGCCCAGGGATGTGCAGCTCCCCACCAGGAGTCCCTGCTGCTCCTCTGCAAGACACGAGTGGCAGCCAGAGACCAAGCTCAGCTCTCGAACTCCTGCCAGGAGGAGCTGCTGGCAAGCCCAGAAACTTGGGATTGAGCTTGTGAGCCCACCTGCAGGCATCCCAACACGGCTTCTCCAAAACCTCCCGAGCAGGGGGACGTCCCAGGTAATGGGTGGCAGCCCAGCTGCCCCCAGAGGAGGGAGTTTCCTTTGTGCACGAGTCCCTGAGCTAATCCAGCAGCATCTGGCAGTGATGCTCTTGTTAAGGCTGCTATTTATAAAGCCTGATTGTTCCTTCAGGGACAGCTCTTGGCACAGGAGGCCTCAGGAGAGCTGCAGTGATCTGGTTAACAAAACATCCAGCAAGCTGGGAAATCAAGCCTGCTTTTGATTTATAACACAGCAAACTAAAATTACGATTTGCCAGGCTCGTTTTGGCACTCTCATAATTCAACTATAGTTCTGATTATTTTTTAAAAATAATAATTAAAAACCCACGGAGTTTAATTACCATAATTATGGGAATACTTAGAGTGAATAGGACATGAAAATAATGAGGGAAACTTGCACAGCTCCAACTCCGCCAATTAACAAGATGTTAAGTTTGTGAGACAAGTCTTAGCAGGGAAAAAACTTCTCCACTGGCACCATTGCAGCAGAAGGGACAAACCCACCTGGTGTCTTGGTTTTATCACAAACCTATTGCACCCTCTTGTGCCACAGCGTCAGAATTACTTTGGCTTGGCTGGAAACGAATTGCTCTGCAGCACTTGACCTTCAAATCTGCTTTCCTGCAGCAGAACTTGGGAAAAACTCGCAGTGGTGCAGCAGCAACACGTTAAGGGCTGTTAGTGATGAGCTGGGTTTCTGTGCAAGAATGAATATTTCTGACTCCCAGGCTTTTGGGGATTCCCTGGATGTCTGTTTTGCTTATGTCACCTCAGGATTTTGTTGTACAATGGCAAATGGGAGCCGAGCCAGCAGTGCCCTGGAGCCAGGGGGGACATCCCTGTCCTGGGGGCATCGGGGACAGCATCACTGCTCAGGCCGGGGAGGGATTGTCCCTCTGTGCTCTGGGCTGGGACAGCCTCCAGTGCTGGGGCAGTTCTGGGCACCACAACATAAAAAAAGATCTGAAGGGGNATCTCTGCTCTGGGCCAGGGACAGCACCCAGGGAACGGCTGGAGCTGGGCCAGGGCAGGCTCAGGCTGGAGCTCAGGGCAAGGCTCTTCCCCCAGAGGGTGCTGGCACTGCCCAGGCTGCCCAGGGAATGGGCACGGCCCCGAGGCTGCCAGAGCTCCAGGAGCCTTTGGGCAGCGCTGCCAGGGATGCCCAGGGTGGGATTTTGGGGGGTCTGTGCAGGGACAGGGACTGGGCTGGGTGATCCTGGGGGTCTCTTCCAGCTCAGGAGATTCTGTGATATCAGAAATTTTGTAGATCCAACATCCCACAAATCTGTCCAGCCAGACCTGAACTGGCCCCTCTCTGGCTTCTCAAGGAGAGGAAAGAGCTAAAAACCTACAAAGAAGATCCCTATAAAACATTAATATCTCATCCCCTGCTCAGGGAGGCCAAGGTAGAGGAATATTTCTTTGCCTCAGGTGCCATGTTCAGTGTTTGTGCTGCATTTTAAGCAAAGCAAGGAACGGGAGCAAGTTTGAATAAGATGTATAGAAAACACTGACAGAGTCAAGGCAGAACCATCAGGGACTGTCCTGCCTAGAAAAGATCAACGAGTTCCCCTCAGCCCTCAACAAGGCAAGAGGGACTAAAACCCATTTTTTCGCTCTGGTCCTGGTTGATAGGACAAGGAATAACAAGGCTAATTTGATCCATGGGAGATTAAGGTGAAATATTAGGATGACAATAAAAATCTCCTCAATCAGTCTCTTCAAGTAGTCCCTCACTGCAAATTAAAAGCAGCTTAGGCAAGTATGTCAGGGATAACGTGGGTAGAACACATCCTGCAAGCAGCAGAGTGAATTACAAGATTTCTCGAGGTCCTTTCCAGGCTTGTTGCTGTTGTGCTCAGCTCTGGAATTGTTCCTCTCTGATTAACACCAAGGTTTGTTTTTCAGGGGATCAGGCATGAGCCTGTCCAACAGCTAAATAACAGAGTGGTTCTCTGGCAATCCCATCCCCAGTCCCAGCACTGCCTCTCTCCTGCTGGGAACCCCGAGGTAACGCTGATCTGCAGCTCCTGAGCTCTGTGGAAACACAACGTTTCCAAACATTTCTGCAAATTCCAGCCTGAGCTAAAGCTGCTTCTGATGCAGCACTGAAAAATATTTCATGTTCAGGAAAGTATCTAAATCCATAGATTAAACAGCAGGCAGGATCCTCAGCTGCTGCTGTCAGCACAGCACCAGAGCATCCCTCAGAGCAGCTTTGGCCCCTTCCTTGCTGAGGATGAAATCTAAAGAAAATATACTAAATAATAAAGCTCAAAAAAAAAAAAAAAAAGGAAAATGGGAATAAAAAATCACCACAATGCCTTGGTTTAACAGGGATAATCTTCCCCATATCTTTTCCTTACGAAGGCACATGGCTGCCGCAGGAGTAGGGGGGAATCTGCTTGGATTTGCCAAGTGCTGATAGGGAAGTTCCCAAAGCCTGGCTCAGGGGCTGTAGGACAGGCCTGGAACAATTGGAACTAAATTACAGGGTGATCCATGAATCAAAGCGCTGGCAATTACCATTTCAAGGCAGGTGAAACAATAACAAATAATGAACAAAGAGATGTTTCAAGCCCTTGCTGATGCACTCCTGTGCTTGCTGCTCACTGGACACATTTTACCCAGAGCCAAGGTGAGCCTGTGATAGCCCCAGTTAATCACAGCTGAGAAAATGAGAGTGTAATCTCCTGGACTGGAAAGCAGCATTTCAAACCTCCTCCAGCGTGCACCCAATAAGGCTTTTATAGCCTCTGCTTAGATTTAAAATGGGAGAGCAGCAAACAGGTATGAATTGGGCCAAATTGCACGTTGGCTGAGAGGCAGCACAGCCTCTGAAACCCCTTGGCAGGGGTTAAAAACACTCCTAGGCAGCAGCAAACCATACACATCACATTTTACGTGGGCTTTTAGTACGCAAGACAAAGCTCCCTGCGTGGAAGACATGACATTTTTGACAAGATTAATGTAAAAACTCGTATTACAGACCTAAATCACTGAATTGGTATTTTTGTATTATTATTATTCCAGTTCTCAAGCACAGGTTTCTCCCCCACAAGGCAGATCTCTGCATGCTGGTGACAGGCTCCTCTAAACATCTCTTAGCAACTCCTGAGAAGTGGCCACAGACCACAGGTTGAAACCCAGAGGTTTCAGTTACTTCCTGGCCTGCTTTCCTTTGTCTCTCCATCCAGCCAACCTCTGGCCACAACCCATCTCTCACAAATCAGCCACCTTTAACACTCCAGCTTTCTCTTAGCAGCTCAAAAGAGCCACAGTGGGGAAGACGAAAACGTGTTAGCTACAGGCAGCCCCATGGGATCATGGAGTCATTAAGGCTGGAAAAGACCTCCAAGATCAGAGTCCAACCTTCGACCAGAAACCCCCATGCCCACAAAACCATATCCTCAAGTGCCACATTCACTCAGTTTTTGAGCATTTCCAGGGCTGGTGACTCCACCACTTCCCTGGGCAGCCCCTTCTGAAGTTTAACCACTCTTTCAATGAGTATTTTCCTAATATCCAACCCAGACTTCCCTGGCACAACCTTAGGCCATTTCCCCTCATCCTATCACTGGATCCCTGGGAAAAGGAGCCCTTCAGTGTCAGCCAAGCTTCAAACTAGGATCTAAACTGAACAGCAAAGGGACAGAGCAGTGCCCAACTCCCTGGCAGATAACATTTCTACCCTCAGATACAAAAAGGAACTGAAACAGAAGGATGGAGGCAAAAATGAGCCTTACACCATACTGGGAAGAAGGTTCCAAGATTTGAGTGGAGCTATTGAGGGCTTCCAGCTGCCAAAATTTGTCCCTGTTTTTACTTCCAGATGCATTGCAAGGGTGGCTGCTTGCACCACTGAGCTACTGATGCTGCCTGACCCCACACAGCAGGTCCTGTCAAGCACTGCAGCATCTTTTGCAGGGATGGAGATTCATCCAAACTCTGTTTTTGTTGTTGAGCTGAACAGAAACATCCCCAAGAGTGGGCTTTTGGCAGGGCAGGTAGAGAAATCCAGAGAGTGTTACCCAACCCAGCTCAGTGTGCTGTTAACACGTGCTAAATTCCCATCAACAGCACTGGAAGCCACGCAGGTGAACTGGAGACAAAGCTGGGGCCCTTGCAGAGGAGCTGATGGAATAGGAGTGCCTGCAGGAGAAGGGAAAGGGGAACCAGCCAAGCCTCAGGCTCCAGGGACCCCATGGCTGGACCATTTCTGGGCACTTATCCTGCTCGTGTTCTCCTGGGCCATTAAATTCATATTCACGGGGAGCTCAGGCTGCTCTGCAGCTGGTGACAGTGACTCTCTCTCTGGCAGGGAGGGAGAGGGGGCTCAGGACCCAGTGATGTCCCTCTGCCCCCTCACCCAGCCCTTGGCCTTTGCTGCAGGCAGCAGCTGAGCTCAGCAAGTTGCATTTCCAGCAGCACTGCAGCCCCAGCTCTGCAGTGGCAGTGTGACTCCTGCTCCAAATGCCACTTTCTCCTCCATTCCCTGAGCCCAGGGGGAGGAAAATGGGGGGAAAGGAGGAGCAGAGAGAAAGGGAGGCTGATTCTCACCACAGCTGCAAGCTCCAGCTCTAAACTGCTAACCCCTCTGCTCCTTGGAAAGCTGACTTCCAAATCCCTAGGTGTTTCATTATCTCTTCCACTCCCTCCCAGAGTCTCTCTCAGGTAATTGTTCCCACCATAGCATCTGCTTCAATTTGAGCCTGTTTCCTCCCTCACTCCATGGTTTTTCAGCACGAGTGAGGTGATGGCTTTGCCTCGGCTCCCTCGTTCCCTGCATAAGCAGTAAAAGGTCTGAGAGGCAAATAAACGAGTTTGTGCAGAGACAAAACTCCTGCTCAGGTAAGAGAGGGAATCACCAGCCCCTGGGGAAGCAATAACAGGTAACAGGCTAAGCACAGACTCAGAAATAACCTTCTACCAGCCAGATAACCTGGCCAGACACTCCTGGACTTGGCCTTTAGACCCATCCCCATCTCACACACAGATTCCTGCAGCTCCAGGAGGAACAAAGGAATTGTCAATCCCACATCACTGCTAATAAAGTGCTGGTTTTCAGGCAAGTCACCATTCCTGCTAGGAGCAGCAGTCAAAAGATGCTGCAAACTTTTGCATCTTCAGTCCTGGTTAGGTCATCATTACCCTCACAAGAGAAGTGAAGAATCATGAGCTCATCCTTTGGCAGGAAGGGATTGACTGTAGTTTGCAATATTCAGAGTAATTTGTGTAATTTAATGCAGAGGGTGAAGTTCTCAGCCAGGGTAAATCAGAGCAATGTCAATTTTATACTATTGAAGCAGCTGGGTCAGCCTGCTAACAAAAAACTTTTTTTTTTTTTTTTTAATTTCTTCTGTTCACCTTGAAGAAGCCTCCTTTAAAGCCATATACTGTTTTTAGGTTGCAGTAACTGTCAGCTAATTGCTACCTGGTCAGTGCTGTAACAGCCAAAGTGCTTCCATCACGGCTTTGATTGAACCTGGGTAGGTGGAAAAAAAGCAGAGAAAGCCCAGTGCAATGGTATTTTAATCAATTAGGAGGTATGTGGATAATCATGACTCCCATCAGGTAACTAATTACAGAACTGATTCAATAAGTGGATTTTTAAAGTGTAACAAAGTTCATTGGGACAAGTTCAATACTGCTGCATATTCTTGGAAGCAGTGGCAGAGGGAAGATGGTCTCTCCATCCCCAGATTTTCCCACAAATAGAGATTTAGGAGAGGGCAGGAATAACTTATCCTTGGTTTCTGCATTTAGCAAGAACTATTGCTGAGAGCACTGCCAGGGAGAACCCAGAACACACCAGGATATTGACCCTGTGTTCAAAATTCTGAGATGAAGGAGAACCTGCTGCTTTGGGCTGGGACCCAGCTGATCCTCCTCACAGCAGCTGGATTTGTGCTGGGAGACGTGTTGGTAACTCAGGGATGGTTTGGGTTTGCTCAAAGAGCTCACGCAGAGTCAAAGACTTTTCTGCCTCTCCCCATAGGAGCTGGGGGGACACAGCTGGGACAGCTGATCCAAGGGATATCCCAGAGGATATCCCAAGGGCTATCCCACAGCACAGGGCTTCATGCACAGCAGATAAAGCCAGGGAAGGAGGATGAGGAGAATGTGCAGAGTGATGGGATTTGCCTTCCCAAGCCACCACCGCTCATGATGGAGCCCGACTGTCCTGGGATGGCTGAGCTCCTGCCCATGGGGAGTCAGGAAAGAATTCCTTGGTTTGCTTTGCTTGTCTGAATGGCTTTTGCTTTACAGTCTCCAGCTCAACCCACGAGTTCTCCTTTTCACTCCTCCACTGCTCTCCCCTGTCCCACTGAGGGAGCCTGCAGGGCTGAGCTGCCAGCTGGGGTTCAGCCATAGCAGAGCCTGAGCAACACAGCCTGTGCTGGGCCACGAACAAATCCTCCCTTCTGGCCATTCAGGCAGCATTTCTCCTGCTACAAGGCAACAAATCAAGCTCAGCTCATGGGTGTGTACAAGTCCATGATGTTCCCCAAGTCTGGGCGTACATCACTGAATTTGGACTTGGGTCCCAATTGTTTCCTTCCCCACCTCCCTGCTCAGACAGGCTCCCGTGGAAGCCAGAAGCGTTGTTTCCTGACATGCAGACGGGAGGAAAGCTCTGTTTCCTCCTGGACTAGCTTATGGGAAGACCATACTCTGGGCCAGCTCTCTTGGAGCAGCTTTAGGATCACCTCCCAGTGACATGATTCCTCCCAGCCCTGCCATCAGTGCAACACCAGCAGCACTCCAACCATGGCAAACCCAGCTCCATTTCCACACAGAAGGCTCAGCTCCAAAGATTTTATACCAAGCCCCACAGCCATGACCTACAGCCACCATCATGCCTGGGAGCAATTTGCTTTGGTAGAAGCAGGATCTGCTTTTAAACCCAAGTCCAGCAGCCAAGTAGGTGGTCACTTAATATCTCCGGGTACTTTCAGGGAAGATTAGGTGAAAGTCCAAATCCAGGTTGACATTCCCTCTCTCGGAGAAACAGGCCTGCAATAAATAAGGCTGTGTGCAAGTTGTTGTTCCTGCTAAACTGCTCCACTCAGCCACTTACAGCCAATATGTTCCTCATTAGCACTCGGGGAAGCTGCGAGTGCACAGGGCTCTCTGTGCAGCCCCGTTCCCTTTCTCCTCCCAAACACATGGAAACACTTTAAAAGTAAGAGCCCTGGGACCTGTGCAAGGGCGACAAGTGACGAGATGAGGAGAGGAGACCAGAGCCAGCCCCTGACAAATTTGAACCATCCAGGCTTTAATCCACAACAACCCCCCAAAAAAATTGATGCTAAACAAACCCTGCCTTTTCCAGAGAGGAGATTACATGTGTAATGGAAAAATTATGGGTATGGGGAGTCTGGCCTACAAAAATTGGGTAATATTAAGAGCCTTCAGTTTTGCTTTCCATGATTAATGGAACTTCCCCTACATGTAACTCAGTCAACATTTCCATCCCCCTCAGAGCCTATTGAGAGCCCCCTATTTTTTTAATTTAAGAAAAATGGAATTTTAAAACTTTGCAGCATTTCCATAAGTTGCTGTGAGCAGATGATTGGCCATTTCCCCTTTCAAATACCATCCCCTTCACCAGGCAGAGCAGGGGAACAGAGGGGTATTGCCTTCACATCTCCTACCTGGGACAGCATTTAGGGCTGTTCAGCCTCAAAGACTCCATGGTTTCCCTCATTGTAGTGAGGGGAAGGAATAACCCACAAAGCCAAGCAGAGCTGAACTGGCTCTCAGAGAAGGGACAATCCCAGTGCTGCAGGATCACGGGGATGCTCAGCTCTTCCCCAGAAGTGAAGAGGCATCACACAAATGTCTACTGAAACAGCTGAGGCCCAGCACTGGACAAAGCAGAAACAGGCCATTAATGCCAAACCCACAGGACTTTAAAAGTTAAAGCTGTTGGAAGAAATGTTTGTGCATGTTGCTTTCATGCCAGTGGAAACATAAGAAAAAGCTGAAACTCTGCACTGGCATAGCAGGTTCAGCTTTGATCTCTCAGGAGGTTCATTTCCTTCATTAGGCTTTTCTTAAAATCCACTTTTATGAACCTTTTAATTTCCCCCCTGCATCTCACCCCCATAAAAGCCTTTTTAGATTCATTGGACAAAAGGGCAGCGTAGGGGAGCAGAATCTCATTTAATTGCCACTAAACACTACCTGAAGATGCTGGGTCTGCATGGGGATGCTGGAGCTGTTCATTGTGAGAGTCACAGGCACTGAAGGAGGGGGAAAACCCACTAAAGCCATAATAAATCATTAAAAGCAACACAGGGAGGAGAGAGGGGAGCAGATCCTCAAAGCACCAACACAAGGGAAGGTACAGGAGAGAGAACAGCAGGGCCATGTCCAGCAGAACACAGCTGGTCACTGCTGCAAAACATCCCCCACAGTCCCTGTTTAATCTCTGCATCTCTGGGCAAACCAGGACCTGGCCACAGTTCTGGTGTCCACTCTGCAAACACAGTCCAGTGGCACAGCCTCTTCCTCACCGTGGGGCTGCAAGGCTTAAAAAAAATCCAGATTAAAGGAGTTTCAAGGGGGTTCAGCATCCCACTACCCAAATTCCAGCACCAAGCTGGTCACAGCATTGAGCAGGTAGTTTAGGGCTGCTGATCCCATAAGGAGAAGCATGGGGTCAGAGGGGCACCCTTTGAAATGCCTACAGTGGGGAGAATTTGAACTCTGCATTCATTCCTTATGGAATCCTGGGGGGGTGGGAAACAACCCCCAAAAACCCCCCAAAAACCCAAAACAAAAATTATAATTTAAAAAAAACACCAAAGAAACCCCCCAAACCCTAACATGTACACATCATTTCATCCACCCTATATGCAAGCCACAGGTAACAACGTTGAGTTCACTCCTCCAAAGTGAGATCTGGGTCCTTCTCCACATCAGGTCACCTTACACCACGAGAGCCTTCAGTACCAAGGGCTGGGCAGGTGTTGCTGGGGGTTGCTGAATGCAGACCCCACTTATGCACTGGAATGGGCTGTGTCATTCTATCCAGAAGGAATGGCTTCATTTTAACAGCATTTTAACAGTTTGTGGGTTTAACCCCACTATTCCTCTTAAGGGTTAATTTAGGAGTAGCCTGTAACTTGGAGTGAATTAGACAATGAAACAACCAGAGCAAGCCCTAACCAGCTCCTCTGTGTAGATGAACTTGCTCAAGTCCTCAAAGCAGATACTCCTCTTAATGAGAAAAGTGTGTCCAGAACCCTGCTCAGGCTGCACTGAACCCTCAGGGGTTGTGTCCTCTGACAGGAGAGAACAATCCCCACTTTGCACTCTCAGCCTGCTCCTGGCTAGAGAAAGTTGTCATTTCCAGACAATTTCCAAGGGACAGATTCAGACCTCGCATAAAACACAAATCCACGCAAGGAAGGCTATTCAGTTATTCTGATTTTAAGCCTGGCATAGCACAGAAGAGGTTCTGCCCTGCCTTTTCCTTTCTGATGTTCACTTAACTCACTGTAACATGAACACAACTGGATTTAACAGGACTCAACAACTGCAATAGCTCTATCTCTTTAGTCCTGGAAGCACAGGCCACTGCTTTTCTGCTACATCAACCCCAGGCCTCCCCCAGCCCAAACTCAATTTCAATTACATTTAACAAAGCTAGGTGGATGGACAGCATGAAGTCAGATGAAGTTCAGTGCAGACAAATGCCAGGTAATGCACTTAGGAAAGGATAATTTGAACTACACAGAGAAAAAATAACAGAATGCTTTTGCAAGATAATCATCTGCTGTGCACAGAGAGGCAGGGAACTGAAAAGACTTTAATGGGAAGGGATGGCAATTCCTTCCTTGGGAAGCTGCTTGTCCCAGATTGCAGCAATCTGAGCTCAACCCCAACTCCTGCAGCACTGCAGCAACAGCAGAGCTCTGAGAAACCACAGAGATTCTTCCACAAGTAAAGCTTAAGTGGAGCTGGAGTCTGGTGAGTGCAGGAGAGGATTCACGAACGAGCAGCTCTTTGTGCACCTCTGCATCAGAACCTGCAGTGGTTCTGGGGACCCAGCTGCAAACAGCAGGGCAGAGAAACTTCTCCCCCAAAACCCCCCTGAATTTAATTCTAGGTGCTCTGAGGCTCTGTAGAGATACATTCTCCACTGGTGAACAGAGCCATAAAGTGCCAACAGTCATTCCACAGGATGGGAGCCTGTGCCAAGACCCCTCAATGAGACCCTCTGCACCTGCACTGCCTTTGCACATCAGCTCCCACAGAATCCCAGACTGCTCTGGGTGGGAAAGGACCTTAAGGCTCCTCTCATTCCACCCCCTCCCATGGGCAGGGACATCTCCCACCAGATCAGGTTGCTCCAAGCCTCATCCAACCTGGCCTTGAACTCCCAGGCACGGGGCAGCCACAATCCCAACCCTGTCCCCCTCCTTACACAGCAGCCCAGCTCTGAGACCCAAACCCCTGTGTGCTGGGGAGACCGGGGCACCCAGAACAACAATTCCTGCCTGCACTCCGCAAAACAGAACCCCACCTCAAGCTCTGTAATCCCCATCTAGGATCTAGATTTGCTGGAGAGAAGCAAGCCCAGGTGCAGCCTCTGCCGGTGAGCTCTGCTGCTCTCACTGCTCCCCACTGCCTGTGTCCCTGCTCCAGGGGAGGAGCCCCACCACCGACTCCCAGCTCAGAAAAGGTGGCTGGCAGAGGGTGCTGGCACTGCCCAGGGAATGGGCACAGCCCCGGGGCTGCCAGAGCTCCAGGAGCCTTTGGACAGCGCTGCCAGGGATGCCCAGGGTGGGATTTTGGGGGGGGTCTGTGCAGGGCCAGGGGCTGGGTGATCCTGGGGGTCCCTTCCAGCTCAGAGTATTCTGTGATATCAGAAACTTCGTAGAATCACTTGGTAGATCCAACATCCCACAAATCTGTCCAGCCAGACCTGAACTGACCCTTTTCTGGGTTCTCTACGAGAGGAAAGAGCTAAAAACCTACAAAGATCCCTATAAAACATTAATATCTCATCCCCTGCCAGGGATGCCCAGGGTGGGATTTTGGGGGAGGTCTATGCAGGGCTGGGAGTTGGGCTGTATGACCCTTGTGGGTCATTCTGTGAAGGAGAGCAAGCCCAACTCCCCACTCCCCCCTATGTGGTGCCTTAAACACCCAGATCTTCTCCATCCCAGCCCTTTGGAGGACAAGAAGGGCCGGTACAGATACGGGAGATGCAGCTCTGCCTGCTCGGGGCTTTGCCAGCCTTTCCCGAGTGTCTGCAGGCTGTCAGAGGCCGGAGCGGGCAGCGCAGAGCCCCGGCAGGCTGGAGCCGGGCCGGGAGCACATTCCATGAAGTGTGGGGCCATCTGATGGCAGCAGCAGGCAGCGCCAGCCCCAGCATCCCGAGGGCTGCTCCGCTCCGCTCTGCTCCATTCATCTCCCGTAATTGAATGCGTGCCCTGGGGGGGAGCGCCGCGCAGGGCGAGAGCGAGCGGGGGAACGGTATTTATATTTGTCTTCCCAGATTTAGTTTGTCTTTATCTCGAGCTATTTTGAATGTCATGGGGAGTTAATGAAGACATGTTGTGCATCTGCAGCGCGTGGAGCAACTTCTCTCCTGTCTCAGCATATTAAATTCTTCCTTACTTACATTAGGAATTACAGGGAAAGAACAGACACGAACAAAAAGGGAGGAAAGATAAAAGGAAAGTGGAAAGAGATAAGAGTTGAAGAAAAGGAGGAGGAAGGGTTTTTTGGTTTTGTTTTTTAATTTAGCCCCCAAAGTTGCATCACAAGACATTTTCCCAAACCCCTCATTGTGTCAGTCTTGGTCAGAGATGTCAGCTCAGGAAGAAATGTCCTGGTCCTGTGGGATGACACAGGAACAGTCTCTTAAACACCCCCTTCAGTATCACCCCACAGTGCCCATGACAAATGCAAGGTGAGGGGACCCAGCAGAGATGTCCATCCTGAGCACTGTCCCCAGGGACAAGTGGCACATCCCCAAGCCCTGCTTAACCCACCTGCAGCCACCAGATCCCCTCCAGCACCCAGGAAGGGCATCCCACAGCGAGACCTCAGGGCCCCACCACAGGCACAGATACTGCTCTGCTGCTGGGTATTTTTAGTTGCTTTTCCTTCACTACAGACAGGAAACTGAGGCAGACAGAAAATACAGGCTCAGATCTACAAAGGCTTTTGGCCTCCAACCTCTGTCTTAAGACAATCCCTGGCTTAAGTCTCACCAGTCCTTTCCAAGAAGAGAGACAAGGCAGTGACAGAAAAAGCCCTTTCCCCAGGATATCCCTTCCTCAGCTCTCCTTTCTGGGAGAGGCAAGAATACAAAATTCCCTCAATCATGGCAGTTGTTCTATTAGAAATTAAGATCTTCCCTTTCCTGGCACTTCCCATCCTCCCTCTTTCCCTGAGGCAAGATCTGGCACACCTTAGACATTCTGGTTTGGCCTGGAGTTTTATTTAGACTGTTCCTTGCTTAGGGGATTCTCTGTTTATATCATTGGAGGGTGTTAATAAGGGCAGAATGGTTTCCAGACCCACACCAGCTGACTGGATTTCCTGAACCCACGCCATCTGTAAAAACAGAAATGTTCCCTTCTCCTTGTACACACAGATAAATGCATTAATGCTGAACATCCCGGGGCAGGAGAGCAGGAGGGGTGGGGACTTGTGGCCAACTGAAAACCCAGCGAGTTCTGGAATGAGGGACAGAACCACCATTTTTATTGTGGGGGCTCAGCTGAAGACATGAAGGATCTCCTCACCCTGTGGAACAGACAGAAGAGCTTGACATTTTAGAAGATCACACTGAGGAGTTTCTGGCACCTCTCTCAGACACATCTGGCACTGGCCACCCTCAGAGACAGCAGAGAAGCAAACTGAGGCCTGGCTGGTATTCCAGCACTGGCATGTGCCTATCAGGCAGCTCTTGCAGCTCAAGGCAAGCTTCTCTGGAGCTCGCAGAGCCCTGATCCAGAGCCCACCTGATGCAGAGAGGCAGCACAGCAAGAGGTGCTTGGAAGAGGAGACACTTGGAGACCCAGGGTCTGTCAGTCAAGGGGGTCTTGTGTGCCTGACACCAGCTTGATGACAAATTCCAAGTTTGGACTGAGCTGTGCCACCAAACTGAACTGGAAACTCAGGCAAGCCTCTCTCCCCAGGCTCACACAGAGCTGTGGCGTTGTCTAAGCACTGGTGTGCAGAGCTGAGCACAGAGCTGACAGCCTCACGTCCCCTCTCTCTGCTCTCCCCACCCAGCACAGCTAAGGAAATGCTGCACTCTTCAGAAGAAAAAGTGGCAGCTGCCAGCAGAGCAAAAAATTCATCACTCTACATCACAAAAATCACTCTCACATGAAAACAGGCTCAGGCACCCAAGGGTTGGTCTGGCTGAAGCAGCAGCAGCAAGCAGCTGTGAAATACCCACCAAGAAAAAACCAAGGGGTCAAGGAAGGAAATCCCTTCTCCAGGGACACCCAGAACCAGTGTCTGCACCAAGAGGGATAATTTGGTTTGCTCAATAAACAAAAAATCCCCAAAAGGTTAAAATTCACATCCCAATGCACCTGATGAGCTTTCAAGGAAGGACCAGAGAACAGAGCAAGTCAGCTACTCGCTGCCTGCAGCAGTGTGTCCTTCAGGCTCGGCCACTGCATTCCCCCCACGATTTTCCTGTGATAAAACTCTCCCTGCCTCAAGAAATGATGAGGATACAGCAGCTAAACTGGAATAGGAGTGAGCAGCCGAGGAGCGCTCCAGGCCATGGGGACTCCTCGCTGACAGGAGCACGGATCCACCCCCTCTACACCTGCCCACAGCACCAGGGCACTTCTTTCCCTCTCCCTGAGCAGTGCTCACGTCTGAAATGTCACTTGGGGATGGGACTGGCCTTCACTGCCCCGTTCAGAGTCACCTCTCAGCTCAGGAAGCACCACACACCTGGAAGGGGTCGTTTCACCCCCTGGTGCCATCTGCTCCATGAAATAGCAGAAGCCCTGACCACACCATGTCTGCCTCAGCCTTTGAGCTCCCTGACAGGTTTGACAGCTCAGACCATTTAATGTCCAGCCTCTTATTTAATTGCAGAGGAAATGAGGCTGTTCCCCTCCGTGAGTTTCCTCCCTGCCCCAGCCCAAACACCTGGTTGTTGTTTTCTCTCCTGTGACTAAGAATGCCTCCTACAACATCCATCTCACACAGCTACGAGACTGCAAAGGGCACAAAACATTAACAGCCCAATTCACTCTGGTTTTCATTGTTTCAACATTGAACTCAGGGCATAAGAGCTGGCTCTTGGCTTGACTTCCAAGTGACAGGAATCTGTATGTGTTCACAGCAAACCCAGTCACCAACGTGGTGCTTCTGAGTAATTCTGCTTTGTGCTATCAGAAATGCTGCAATACTGAGGTTTTCCAAGGTTTTTTTATCCTTGGTATGTTCAGAACTGCAGTTTGAACCCCAAAATAGAACAACATAGCTCACATTATGCCAACGTGACAACTATTTACCTCAATTAAAAGGAGCAATTTTCTACACATTCTTATTAAAGTCACTAAGCTCCAGGAGAACAGCCCTGCAAATGCTGGCCAGAATCCAAAAGCATTCTGCTATAAACATTCTTATAACAGACTTACACTGATGCATATACATGAGAATTCCAAAACAAATCCATATTCTTTTGCCTCCATCCCATCAAATTAGGTAGAGTTGACAAATGCAATTATTTCAGATTCCAGTGCAATAAATGATCTTCATTATAACTGTATGCTTTGCCTTCAGTAACAGAACCCCTGACCTCCCAGTTTGATCTCAAGAACTGTGAGATTTGTGACATTCCAAAAGCCATTCATTTTTTGATAACTCAGTTTGCTGCTCTCCATTGTGTGTTCGTCATAAAGGGCCTTGGAAGATTGTACTTATCGAAGTGCATTCAATAGTAATGGACCATCTAATCCTAAAATCCTCTCTCGAACAAAAGCCAAGAACAAGCATTCCCATTTTCAACTTCTTTATACTTCAGTCAGCCTCCCAAAAGTCACTTTATATGGTTCACGGTTTAATAGGAGTTTAAGCAGCATTCCCTTCTGGGGGTTTTGTTTAAAAAATTACCAAGTTTATTGCTTGTGTCAGAAGCTTCCTTACCCTGTTTTTATTATCTACAGCAGTGTTATGATTTAATCTCTGCCTCAGTTTCCCTGATGCACAAAGCACTCAGGTGATCCCTCAGTAATTGTGGTGGCAGAACCAGCAATTTCAGTTCTGGCCATTCAAGCTCCTCATTCACACCACGGGTTTGTTCTCCGGAGTAATTAAGAGCATGAAAGACAGGAATGAGCCTCATTAGCTCCCACAAGCACAGGCATCCTCCAGCTCCTCCGTGAACCCTTCCAAGGTGCAACAAGTCGCTGTGGGTACCCAGGGGTCGGGCTGAGCAGGGAACGCAGCTCGCAGCTTTTCTCAAGCTCTCTGATGGATGCCTGAGATGCACAACAGCCCTGACCGCCGAACTCAGCTCACTTGATGATAGCCCAACAAAATTCCCTGCACAGATCGGAAAGATTGGGAGGGAGATGCGGTGAGAGCTACACAGAGCCATCAGCTCCAGCTTCTCTCCCTTTCCCCTAAAGCCCACTGACAGTCTCTCAGAACAAAGCAAGCCGGCCGCTGGATCTCCCTTATCTTATTGTACATCAATTTGCTGAAACATTCATGGGATCACCACTCATTTCATTTACCCTTAAGGCCAACCCCTCTGCTTATTAAATTAAGAAGACGAATGAGAGATTTTCTCTCTTGCTAGCAGCCCAGGGGATTCATTACTCAAGTAAATGATTGCACTTGCCTCAAGTTATGCTACTGCAATGTTTGTAATGTGTCTTCTGATCTCGGCTCCCCATGCAGTATTTGGAAACAAGGTTGGCTTTCAGACAGGTCACATTTAATTCCAGTCATTTGACTGCAGGAAATGGAATAAAAAAAGGCCTCAAATTCACTATCCTACATTCCTTCCCTTCACTCAGCCCTCCAAACGTTTCACAGAGCAGACACAAGAGGGGAATCAGGAGCTCCACGCAAGCCACCAATATTTGTCCCATTTACGTCAGTATCAGGCACAGTCACCACTTGAACACTGGCAGAAAGCACAGATTTGGGGACAGTGACAGAGCTGCTCTGGGCAGGAGGGAGCAGTTCCCCCACCACATTGGATCATTAATTAAGCACAAAGGTAGCTGTTAACAAGCTCCCTTTTGCCTTCCAGAAGGAGCTGGCTCTGTGACTGCAGCCAGAGGACAGCAGCATTTCTGAGTGCAGTAGCAGGAAAGCAGGAAGGAAATGGCATTTCAGAAAAGTTCCCAAATCCACATCCCAATTAAACTGCACCACGGCATGGACAGAAAGGAGGCTGAGCACAAATGAACTCCGGGGAAAAGTTGTCCCAAATTCCACAGGGCTGCTCCATGAAAAGCAGAACCTGGAGGAACCAGCGCCACCAGCACAGCTAGGTGAGCACTTCACAAGTGGGATGAGCAGCACAGAAAAGATTCCCTCTGGTGAGCTGCAGATTGCACACCTTGGAAGTGACTTCCAAGTTGTGTTATCATATCTGTGGACTCAATAGGACACAACCTGCCACCTCTAACACCAGGGAAACGTTACAGCAAAAGTAATGGAGCTGCAATGAAGCACATTCTCTCCTTTAGGAATGGCAACAGCAAGAACCATGGCTCCTGTCACCCACTACAACTCCTAGACATGCCCAGGTAACTTCACACTCTGCCACAAAGCAGCACGGAGGAGCCTGAAACACTCAGCATGAGCAATCTGCCCAGTTCCTGAAGGTTTCCCAGCAAGCCCGGAATCAAGCAGAAAGGAAGGATGCTGCCCTCCTCCCAGCATTGCACCTGAGCGGAGCAGCACAGCAGGCGAGCACTCAGCAATGCTCCCTCCCCTGAAATGTATCACAGCTGCGGCAGCAAACGAGAACACCTGAGCTAGGAACCAGCCTGCAAAAGAAGAGCCAACTCTAACAGCAACAGCTGTGGGAAGGGAATTAAGATGTCTGAGCCAACACAGCTGTCCTCCCTCTCCTTGCCCATGAACCAAGTGCAGATTTTCCTCCCAGCTTTCCCACAACTTTCTCACCTGACCTCCATCGAGTCATTTATACCCTGTCTATAAATAGCAGAACATGACAATTCTGCTGCCTCTGCAGAGGGGAGGGTTTAGCCAGCTCTGATTTCACCCAGTGAACATGGCCAAGGTTCACACAACATCAGGCACACGTGGAGCTGCTTTGTGTCAGGACACAAAGAGCCACGCCAGGGAAGGGTGAGAGGCAAGGCTGACAAACTTGCATGTATAAGCGCTCCCATTTACCAAACAGCATAATTAGGACCAAGTTAACCTTGGAGTAACACAGCAGAAGACTTTAAGGTAGACACAGATGATTGCAAAATTCCCTCACTTACTGCTAAATCCTTGCTTCAAAAGAACTCACGAATTGCAGAATGGCTGTGGTTGAAAGGAACCTTCAAACCCATCCGGTTCCCCCCCTGCCATGGCAGGGACAGCTCCCACTGTCCCAGGCTGCTCCCAGCCCCAATGTCCAGCCTGGCCTTGGACACTGCCAGGGATCCAGGGGCAGCCACAGCTGCTCTGGGCACCCTGTGCCAGGGCCTGCCCACCCTCCCAGGGCAGAATTTCCTTCTAATATCCAATCTAACCCTACCTTCTATCAGTGTGAAGCCATTCCCCCTTGTCCTATCATTCCATGCCCTTTTCAAAAACCCCTCTTAGCTCTCCTGAAGCCCCTCTCAGTACCGAAAGCCTGTGCCCTTAATTCTCTTGGTCGAATTAGCAGCTACCAGCCCCTCCCAGCAAAGGGCTCTGAGTCCCAAAGTGGAGAATCTGTGGGACAGGAACCACCAGCCTGTGTAGGTTTGGGATGGAACAACATTCCTTGCCCTAAACCGGTGGGATTTAATTACAAATCTGGAATTAGCCCTCAAATCTGTTTTCCACTCGGGCTGTGGCTATCACCGATAGACTAAAAATTAATCTGGACCACAGCAGGAATCACAGAGCAGCAGCCGGGGCTGCTGGAACATTCTGAATGCGAGCTGAGAACCCAGGGCTGGTCCAGCTCTGCAGACCCCCGGCCTTCCCGAGTGGAAAGCACACACACAATATTTGTACACTTTTGATGTCTTTCAAGGGCTCTGAGCTCAACTCCTGCACAGCAGCACCTCGGGAAGCGCACACGGCCCGGAGCCCCGGCTGGAGGAACAGGGAATGTTCAGAGCACTCGGAGGCTGCCCTGCAGCGTTTACTCAGGAAATTACACATTGCAGGTGTCCAGCTCACGAAAGAGCCCCTCTAGGAGGGGTTTTTAGGCGCAGGGACACCCCGGGCAGGGGCTGCCCCAGGGAGCAGCCTCGGGATGCGGGAACCCCCGGCGCCCGCAGCGCTCGGCTCCTGCCGCGGCTTCCCGGTGGGAGCCCCATCCTCCGCTTTTTCCACCCAAACACACAAAGTTAAGGAGCTGCCGCCATCTAGTGAGTCTGAGAGAGCCCGGTCGGGGTCCCGGCACTGTTCCCCTCCAGCCGCATCCCAAGCAGCAGCCCTTTCCAGGGGGAAGCACGGATTAAACCGAGCTCGACCCCGCAGGGTTTTTCACCTGCTCCAGCCCCACAGGTGTGACCCATCACAGCCCAAGGCCAATTAAACCCGAACGGGCCGGGCTGGCTCGGCAATTCCACCGCAAATCCCCTGGTTCCCGTGGTATGGAGTGCCGAAGGTGTGGAGTTCAGGGTGGCCACAGTCAGGGTTGGATGGCAGCAGTGAGGAAATGATGGAGAAGGCATTTCCTGTAATGCCCGAGGAGAATGGTGGGTGATCCTTTTCCTTGTTTCAGGAGGAAGTCTCAGATGGAATCCCAGGCTGAGGGCCTGAGCAGAAGGCACAAGAGGAAGAGCTGCATGTTAAGAAAAAAAATTTAAAAGCCACGGGAGGTAGTCGTGTTGCTTCTAAAATGTGGGATAACACAGGATCCCTTCCAGTACCTGAGAGAGCCAACAGGAAAGGTGGAGAGAGGCTGTCTGCAATGGCCTGGAGTGCCAAGACAAGGGAGAATGGGTTCCCAGTGCCAGAGGGCAGCAATGGATGGGATATTGGGCAGGAATTGTTCCCTGGCACAGGGTGCCCAGAGCAGCTGTGGCTGCCCCTGGATCCCTGGAAATGTCCCAGGCCAGGCTGGGAACAGCCTGGGACAGTGGGAGGTGTCCCTGCCCATGGCAGGTTTGTAACAGGATGAGCTTTGAGGCTCCTTCCAACCACAGCCCTTCTATGAATCTTTGATCCCCAGAATGGACTGATGTTACCAGAGGAACCCAAACTCCTGGGTTCTGTGGCTGAGTCCAGGTATGTGTCTGGTTTTCTGGGCTAAGCTAGACAGAGTGTAAAAGGAGCCAAGTCTACCTGTGGAATTTTAAAAGAAAGGCAGATGCCATGAGAAAAATGGATGCAATTAAGAGACTTTGCTTGGTAGTAGGATTTTGGAGAGAGCTGTATGGAGAGGATGTCAAAGATAAAAGTGCAAAAATTATACAGTGTAAATATGTTATTTTTGCTGCAAAAGCAGATTTTATTTCAGGCAACAACCTGGCTCTGCAGTTTTGTAGCAAGTACATCTGCAAGGGCTCTCATGTGAGCCTGAACCCTGCACAGCACAGGCTTATTCAAAGGGCTTTGGAGATTACTTTCTTATCCTGGGAACAAGGAAGAGACTCATTACAGGTGAGGAGCTTTAGCTGCAAGTCACAAAATTCAGTAGCTGGTATTGGTGGGACAAAGTATTTCTAACAGGGATAATGCTGGTAATTATAGGGTGTCTTCTGAAGAGAGATATTAAAGGAACTGTGAGGATTTAGACTTAACTGTCCTCTGCAGCAAATGGAAAATTCCAACAAAACTTCAGTTGTGTTGAGCTCAGTGAAAGCCTTGAACAGACCAGACATCACCTGGGCCAGAGTGACCAGTCAGAGCACCCCAGCTGCTACTGGGACACAGGTGCTGCCCATTCAGGTCATCAATTAATTAGGGGACACCTGCAAGTGCTGAGGTTGCTGTGCCACGGTCTCCTGTGGATTCCCAGGGCTCTCCCGGGGTTTTGCTGCAGACATCAGTGCAATATTGCAGGGCAAGGTGCTTCCTTTTCTCTGGGGTCAGCTGTGTGATGGAGCTTCAGCAGCAGTGCCAGCAGGTTTAGAGTGGCCCTGATTCTGAGAGATGTGAACTTGGCTTCAGGTTCATGTTGTGGTGGCCTGGCAAGCCAAAGGGACACCTTGATGCCACTGCAGGCACTGAAAATATGAGCCAAAGGGCTGATGCTGCTGCAGGTGGTTACACTGCTGCATGTGCATGGGTTGTATCCTGAGAATGAAGCTTATTTTGTGGGAGACAACCCAAAAGCTGCCAGTCCCTTGGGATTGATTGCATCTTGCTTCATACGCCCTGCTGAAAGGTGAGTGATTACAGGAACTGCCTGTGCTGACAGCAGACAACCATTTGGTGAGCACTGAGAACAGCACTGGGAGACAGATATTCAATTCCTGGCTACTTCAAAGGGGAAAAACAACCCGATGCTGATGTAACAGTGTCCAGTGACAGCAGCTTCATTCTCCTCCCTGATTCAGGGTGCCTGTGAGCCTCCGATGGGTTCTGACCAGCACACACAAACCTTTACTCCCGCTGCTCTCAGGGTGGAAAGGGCCCCAAAAGACCCCAGTTCCAGTCCCTGTGCCATGGGCAGGGGTGGTGCTGGGGAATCCCCAGCCAGAAGAGGATGCTCAAATCCCCCCCTGGCCTGGGGACTCTCATTTTGGAGTCACCTCACACGTTCACACTGCCCTTGGGGGTTCCCTGTCCCCACAGCTCTCCGGGCTCTGCCCCATGTGCCCTCAAGCTTTCTGTGGCTTTGGAAGGCAAAGGGGTTGATGGCACGGCTGGGATTAGGGTGGTGCCAGCCTGGATGAGCTGAGTTCCCTCATTTGTGTGGTGCAATCACCATCCTGTTCCCAAAGCTGATGGAAAAGCTCTGCTGCTGCTGAGCTGTGCTGGGAGGGAGGGGGGAAGCCCTGGTGCCCCCGAGGGACGATGGCAGCTCCTGCAATGTCCCACCTTGCTGACACCAACGAAGGCTGCAGGAGGTTCAGGCAGCTCTTCAAGGCCTCAAAAAGCCCCGAGAGTTTGAGGCTTTTTCTGCATCCCAGAGTGATGCAGGGTTGCACATCCCTGGCGACCCAAAATAGTTCTGTTTGTATAAAAGTTGTCTTCTATTTCTCGAAGGCAAATTCGTGTTTGCTCTTTGTTTTCCAAAACGTGGCTCTTCCACGTGCAATGTCAAGAGCAAAGCAGCAGGAGAGGGATGAAACAACCTTCTGCTCTTGAGGACAAACGTACCATCCCTGGATCTGAGTGATCTGAGGGCAATTTCTGCCACTCCACAGGTGGGGAGAGGGAACTGAATTAATCTGAGATGCCAGATCTGAGTTTCAGGCAAGTCAGGCTTAACCAGGCCAGAAAATAAATAGCTTGTAATATTCAGAGGGATTAAATAATATTGTATTAGGGATGAGGTTGCATCCTATATGATGCCTGTACATATTCTTTCAATTAATTTCTAGGTACCAATAATTGGGGAGATGCTGGATGCAGATTCTGGCTCCAGCAGAGTATTTCTTGGCAAAGATACCTCCTTGGCTTGCTGGCTGCTTCCTATTTTTATGTTTTCTTCTGTAGGATTTAAACATTTTTTGAAGTTTGCAAGAGTGTGTTACTGACCTTATTTTGGAATAAACCCCATGTTTATAGCTCCTGTCAGAAAGAAGAGCAGTGATTTCCTCTCCAGTGATCCACAGACTGTTAAGCTGAGCCTGGGGCTTCTGGAGGTGTGTGTGAGAGCAGTGTCCCTCTGGCAGCCCTGTCACTGCTCCCCAGCCTGGGAGCAGCCAGTGCATGTGCACAGTGTGTCCCTGAGACCTGCCAGAGCTCTGGGAACAGCAGCTGCTCACTGCAGGCTTGCTTCCTGCTCTGAGGGTTCAGTTCCTGGTGAATGGGGTGAAATCCCAATTTCACAGAGCGGGATTGGGAGCCTGGACTGATTTGGAGGGCTTTGAGAGCTGCTGCCATACAGCCAGACCAGTAAGGCTGTACTGAGACTGTTCAGACACCCATCACAAATGATGGACTCATCTAAATAAAACATAAAATATTTGTAATTTTCTTTGCTTTGTATGTTGTTGTGTTTTATTTTGGGATTAAAAATTCAGTTTCCTATCACCTCAGCAATATTATTCAGTACCAGCAGAAGGATTTGTTCAGGAAATCTGGATTTCCTGATCCAGAGGAAAAGCTCTGAGCAGGGACCCTGCTCCAGCACAAGCAGCACAATGCTTCAAGTGCCCACGTTTCAGTCCCTTGTTGGAGCCCCATAGTTACGGCACTTTATTATTTTTATTACCATGGGATTTTGTTTTCCTATTGCTATTCATTAAAAATCAACAAAAATTATTAACAAAAAAATTATTAAAAACCTAAAAAATGTAGAACACCCTCAGTCTGGCATCACCTGGGCAGGTGAATTTTCCCCCAGGTGTGGCTGGGAATTGTGCAGTGGGAGGAGACAGGGTACGAGCACTGTGCAGGTGGGGCTGAGAGGATGGGTGGATGGATGGATGGGTACTGGCATTATTGGCACACGCTGTACCAGAATTTTCACCAGCTCAGCAGCACACACACACATAAAGGGATACATTGAGCAGCCCAGCCTCGGTGAGGCTGGGTCAGAGTGCTGCACTCTGCAGCTCCCATCCTCCCCATCCCTCTTTTTCCTTTTCCAGCCCTGAAGTTGGTGCCCAGGCACTCCCCCGCTCGCTGGGTTTGGCTTTCCCAGAGGCAGGCACCGCGCTCGCAGTGTCCAGGAGGTGGCAAGCGTTCGATTCTCATCGCTCTCTGCTTCCCCTGCGCTCCCCGAGCCCAGGATTTGCGGAGGGAAAGGACTGCGGAGCCCTGAGTGTTCCTGGAATCCTGTGTCCGAGTGTCTGTGAGCGAGACAGAGGGGCAGAATCCCCCCTCCCTGCTGCCCAGGCTGGGGCTCAGCCCAGGGCAGGGGGGTCAGGGCTGGGGCAGGGCCAGCTCTCACCCACAGCACCCCCAGGTCCCTCTCCCAGGGCTGCTCCCTCTGCCCAGCCCAGCCTGGGTTGATCCTGGGGGTTGCCCCAACCCAGGGGCAGCTCCTTGAGCTCGGTCTTGTTAAACCTCAAGAGACTGAAAAGGAGCTCGTAGAGTGTGGCTCAAACACACCTTCAAGAAAAAACGCCATGCCAAAAATCACATTTACACATTCCTGCTCCCTACATCATCCAAAATAAAGAAGAAAAATACAATTTCCCTTCTTTTCCTGCCTCTAACCCACTGCAAGCTGCTGGTCACATCACCGAATACAGGAGTGGAGTTGGAGACACTTGAAAACATTAATACAACCTTTGTGTGCACTTGGGGGTGCAGAATTGCATGTCTTACATGGTCAGTAAAGCCTCCTGCCCAGGCTGCTCTTCTTCCCTTCCTGCAGCCTCAGAATTCATTTTCCTTCCATCTTCATCCTTTCCCTCACTCTATGAAATCTTTCCCAGGTGGAAGATGTATTTAAATGCACAATTTGAAGAGATAAGCAGGGCAGACCAAAAGAAATAGCTGCTAACAGGCAAGGAATCACTTTTTGGATTGAAAAGAAACCAGTGTGGGGCATCTTTCACCAGAGCTGCTGCAACAATCCCAGCCTGAGAGCTGGGATTACTCGTGGCAGCAAGTCACTGGTTGTTAATTGTATGAGGCGCTGGGGAGCAGCCCTGGCAGCCCTCCAGCAGCTCACACTTTCCCTCCTGTGCCTGCAGGGCTCCCTGCTCTTACCACACACAGGAGTGTGTGAGCCAGGGGAAACTGCATCACCCGGGGGCTCTGAGCACCACAGGCCCTCCTCTGCCCCAGGATACCCCGAGCAGAAAATGGGAAGTGAAATCCCACCCTCTGGGCAGTCCCGATGTCGCTGAAGAGGTGGACACGACACAGTAACTACCAAAAGTCTCAAGGCAGAAAAAAGCTTTTAGTTCAGCTGTGTTTTCCCTTTCATATATTCCTTTCACCAAAGGTATGCACTTCAGTCATTGGTTAGTAAAAGGTATTTTACTTGTCCATCAAATCTCTCTATTCTTGGTTAGCTTCCATATTTTGTTCCCTGATTCCCATGAGACAGATTCCTTGTTTACTGCAGGGACTGTTTTTCACCCAGCAATCGTTTGTTTTGTGAATTAACTCTCATCCCCAAGACTGTTTCCACATGAGAACTTGCAAACTACTTAACTGCACAGAGAAATTACAAGCTGGCTATTAATTTAGCAGAGCAAGGCCTGATTTTACGAGGCCTTTCTTTTATAATTTATCTGCCTTTCTACCACATCCTCCACTGACCCTCACTGACTTGCTCCCCACTTTTCTATCTGGATTACCCATAGAAGGAATTAGCCCAAAACTCCAGAGATGAAGCTCAAGCACTGCAGAACATAGTGGATGGACCTGAAAGAGCTGCAAGGTGAACCCTCCTCGGGTGACTCTGGCAGGAGTGAGAGGAGGGACACAAGGTCAGGCTCCTCACAGCTCTGCTCACATTCACTCGCCCCAAGGGACTGGAAAAAAGAAGAGAAAAAGCCCTGGCTCCAGCCGTGCTGGTGCTCCTGGCATGTGCATTTGCTAGGCTGCAAATTTCAAGTTATAGCTACAAAGGGAATAAAGATTTTCAAGAAGTTTTTTTGTTGTTTTGGCCCTCAGTAGTTTCAAACTCAGATGAATTTAGATGCTGCCCATGAAACGTTACAGACGGAGCTGCTGGGGACTGCCTGCCTGGCCTAGGCTTGAACCTCTGTTAAAAATCTGCTTTTCCATGTTATTCAGCAGAGTTAAACACATCAGCTGTCCTTTTCCATCTGCGTTCCAAGGTAAAGCTCAGCAGCAGGGCTGGAGTTCATCTGACAGCTGGAACAGAAGGCAGGGTGCTGAATGTGCCTTTTTGCTGCAAATACCTGAATTTGGGGTGGATCTGAGGGGGTAGGGCTGGTGGGGCTCTGCCCTGGTATCCCTTGAGAGTGTCTGCACTTCTGTCTGTCCTTCGGTCTGGCTCTGTGCCTGGGGGAGATGAACTCGCAGCTTTTTCCTGACAAACATGGAACAGATCCAAGTACCAGGGTCAGCTACTGACAGACTCATCAGGGATATCAGCAAATGTGATTGCCCCCAGAATGAATTGTCCTCAGTGAGAAACCAGTGCAGCCAGACTGTCCACAGGAAGCCAGTGCTGCCTGTTTATAACAAATCCAAAATTGGACAGACCCCGACGGGGAACTTTGAATGTGTGGCTTAAGGGCAGCAGCTGAAATGTTACCCTGGGTCTGGGGAAGCCCAGTACAAATCCTTCCTCTGCCTCAGCATCTGCCCAGGCACAGGGATGCTGGCTGGCTCCAGGATTTCTCCATAACTCACAGCTCAGGCTGGGCAGTCTGAGATCAGCCTGGGAGTACCTGGAAATCCTGGAGGAAGGCCCCCAGAGACCCCTCTGTGAACCCCAGTGCTTGTGCCAGGGGACATCCCTGCCCCCTGCTCACTGTGCTCAGGTCAGCCTGCCTGGATCTCCCAGCTGGAATTATTTGGTGTCCTCACTGCCTCATTCCTTTGGCAGTGGAGATCCAGGGCACAGACCTCTGCTCCCCACCCTTCAGCCAAGGGCAGCTGGAAAAAAGAAGAGAAAAAGCCCTGGCTCCAGCCGTGCTGCTGCCCCTGGCATGTGCATTTGCTCGGCTGCAAATTTCAAGGTTTAGCTGCAAAGGGAATAAAGATTTTCAAAAAGTTTATTTGCCATGCAGTGAACAAGAGGATTTAATTAAAATGCCAAGGACACCTTTCCACAGGCAGGGATTGCTGTCAGCATCTCCCTGCACATTGCTGGGCCCAGAGCCACAGGGATACAGGGAATGAGGATCCAAATCCCAACATCTGTCACTGCCTGGAGTGAAAGACACTCCCCAAGCTTCTGGAGGGGACTTCTGTCAGCCGTGGAGTTCTCTTCAAAGTGGGACCAGATCACTTCTATTTGCCAGTCTAAAAGTGATGTCCAGGAGCTGAAACCAACTCCTGAAGTGCTCTGAATTTTATTGACTGAACACGATGACTTCATGGTAAAACAGCATTTGATTCCTGCATGAAATATTACAGGATGCCATTTTTGTAATTTCCTCCTCACTTGATCATGATAACACAGTCCCTGAGGCACTGGGAGGCAGAGAAAATGTGCCAAGTGGAGGAGATGGAAATGGGAGAGACGCCAGTAAAACCAAACATCATTAAGGAAACAGAGTTTGAGAGAGATTGTTGTGTGATAGGGAAGAGTTTGTCTTATTCTTCATTGATCACTGCGAGTGGGAAGTGATAATATATATTTTTAAAGTTTGGAAGCTATTTTGGGGATTGTTTTGAACCAGCTTCTAAGCTCACCTTGGAAACCCCTTCCTCTCTAAAGCTCTAAATGAAACAACAATAATAAAAAAATTACGTGTAGAGAGACCTTCACCTATCCTCAAACGTTCAAAATCCAAAAAGAACAGCAAACACAAAGAATGCCAAATGCTTTAAATATTGCTCTGCCAGCAGTGAAGCAGAAGAAGGGATCCTGCCCTCTCCTGTGCCCTGCCCTGCTGCAGGACTGGGGCTGGGCTGATCTCTCCCTTTGCAGTGAGGCTGCTCTGAGCAGGGGAGGGAGCAGAGCAAAGCCCAGGACACAGCAGTGCAGGGACTGCAGGGTTTGGCTCCTGCTGCTTGCAGTGATAATGGGCTCTGCTGATTACAGGTGGTCAGGAAGATGCAAACTTCCTGTCCACAAGGGAGTTTATGCACGGTTTAGCACCTTTGCCAGAGGAGAGGAGCACTCAGAGTGCCTGGAGTGCACATTTAATGCACTGGCTTTTCTGAGCAGCTGACTGCAAACACTCCTTGGCTGCTGCAGTGCTGTTTCTGCAGAACCATTTATATCAACCAGAGCAGGAGCTGGGAAACAGAGACCTGCTGGCATTTCCTGGGGCTGGGAAACAACCTGGGATTGTGGAAGGTGTTCCTGTCCCTGCAAGGGGGGTTGGAACAGGATCACCTTTAAGGTCCCTCCCAAGCCAGGCCATTCTGTGATTCCACAATCTCAGGAAATCTCCAGGTGACCATGAGATGTGTCCAAACCTCGATTTGGGATAAGAAATACCCTTGCAAGTGCCACTTAAGCTTGATGCAGAATGCTCAGCCCCAGTTTATCCCAGTCTCAAGAGCAGTCAGCCATCCTTGGAGTGCAGCCCCCCCAGGTGCTCTCCTGCTT
>VYXF01003147.1:769131-779979 GCA_013397295.1 Polioptila caerulea
AGTAAGCGTTGTTACTTCGGTTCTAATAATTTTTTTTACTTTGTTTCTATATGTGTTTGTAAACTGTGATATACCAAATGATTTCACGAAATGTGGAGAACCAATCTGCTGGTGCAAAAGAAAACGGGGGAATTGTGGAGAATATTGTGGAGAATATTGTTCAGGAATGGCTAAAAGGAAGAGGATATAGCTAGAGCAATTTGCTGGAGTGAGGACTAAGGTAAAGGAAGAAGTAAACAGCTGAAGGTCCTTTCGGATAAGATAACAAGGTGCAAGCACTCAGCTGTAGCTACTAAGTAATCAAGTAGAATAGCCAATCATGAGCCTTGCTTTTGTAACACGTATGAGCTCATTACGAGGTGTATTTAAGCAGAGAGCTCTGCTCAATAAACGAGACCGTTGGATGATCAAAAGTGGTGTCCTGGTCTCCCTTCTCTGACAAGAAATACCCTTGCAAGTGCAACTTAAGCTTGATGCAGAATGCTCAGCCCCAGTTTATCCCAGTCTCAAGAGCAGTCAGCCATCCTTGGAGTGCAGTCCCCACAGGTGCTCTCCTGCTTTTTGCAGCAGATCCCCACTTCCCAGATGCCCAAAGGCCTGGGTTTGAGAGGAGCTAAAGCATGGGGCAGCTCCAGCTTGATCCTCAGGAAAGCTCCAAGGTTTAGCCCCAGTGCTGGCAAGCACTATGTGAGGATTTGGGAACAGTGAGAGTTTTTGTGCTTTGCATTTCCTTCCCCTCAGACTGGTGCATTTCTCTGCATTATTTCTCACCCTGGGAGCAGTCAAGCACCTCTGTGAAATCTGGCATTACCTTCAAGCTCATCCCACCCCAGGAGCTGGCCTGCCTTAATGGCTGGTGTGAAAAACCTGCCAGGGATGAGCCCAGAGCCAAGGATCTGCCTATTCTGATATTATTAATAAATGCTTTCCAATTAGCCTGCCTTTGCATATGCAGTGATTCCGGCCTGGCTGAGACCCTGGGGAGCTCAGAGGGTGAATCACAAGATTGTGCCTCGTTTTCTGTATTGTATTTTCTGTATTGTATCTCCTCTTGCAGGGAGCCCTCCTGAGGAGGTGGCAGCCCTTTTCCATCCCTGACAGGGCTCATGCCTGCTCCTGTGGAGGGCAGATGAACTTTACCAGGGTGAGAAAACTTAACTATATGTGTTTTCAAATATTTCTTCAGTTGTGGGACATTATCACCTCTGGTGGGTTCAGAGAGGGTTCTGGGCTGGAGACCAAGCTTATATCAAATAAAGAAGTCATGGCTGTCTGAACCAGGCCTTGGTTCTTCTCCAGCCTGTGTCTGCCTTGGTGATAATCCCTGGGAATGCCAACAAATGCCTGTGGCCTCTCAGAACATGCAGCAGCTGCCCTGAGCAGCCCAGAGCCAGGCACGAGCCATGGCAGTAGGAGCAGGGAAGGATGTTGTGTTTTATAGCCAGGGGAAGCCAAGGCTGTTCCAGATACACATCAAGTGCCTCCTGCATGGAGAAAGCATCAACTTCCAGCCTTTGGCAAATACACTGAATAACAGAGGTGTTTTCATAGAATCATGGGCTGGTTGAGGTTGGAAGGGACCTTCAAGCTCATCCCACCCCACCCCTGCCATGGGCAGGGACACCTCCCACTGTCCCCGGCTGCTCCCAGCCCCAGTGTCCAGCCTGGCCTTGGGCACTGCCAGGGATCCAGGGGCAGCCACAGCTGCTCTGGGCACCCTGTGCCAGGGCCTGCCCACCCTGCCAGGGAACAATTCCTGCCCAACATCCCATCTAACCCTGCCCTCTGTCCTTTTGAGCTATTCCCTGTGTCCTGGCACTCCAGGCCCCTGTAAACAGCCTCAGCCCCTTCAGGTGCACTGCAGGTGGGGTCTCATCTGGTCAGGGCAATGTGCCTGCCCTGTACATCATAATGGAGACCTAAAGAAACAAAATGCTCAACAATAGCATCCTTTTCCTGCTTTAAATATCTGATGAACTGCACAAGGAGGAAGGTAAGGAAACACTTCACTCCCAACAGCAGCTCAGGGATGACATGGGGCAGAGAAGAGAGAACTTCAGGCTCCTTCTTGCCTGGATCATCCCCATCCTTCGGGGTGTTATTCAAAAAGGGATTTATGGTGAGCTTTAGTGAAGCGTGTTAGAAATCTGGCATTACCTCTTTGGGCTCTGGCTGCTCTGACTTTGCTCCTAATGCAGCAATTTTTATAGGAAATCAGGAACTCATTTAGCAGCTTTAGGTCGGTGTTTCAGAAAGAGAAGTGCAACTGCTGGGTTAAGTTGCTGCTTTCCAGCAGGAGTTACGGGATCTGGGATACTGGTGCTGAGGGACTTGGCCAGGGTGGTTTATGGGGACCCTGTGCAAGCTTTACAGGAAGGGACTGGCTGGGGAGCTGGGATGGAGGAGGGCAATTCCTGCAGCACAGCTTCCCACAGTAATCCGGGATTGACTTGGAGGTGGTCCATGAGAAAGCAAAACGTGGTGAGATCACAGCCCCAGCTGAGCTGATAGAGAAGAGGGAATCCTTCCCCAGCTGGAGGCTGAGCTATACATGTAAATATGTGGAGTCACAGCTTCCATTAAAGTCTGTCCATCGCCAGCATCTTGGCATGGGATAACTGCTCCCAGCCTCAGTGATTCATAGGATTGACCCGGATCTCAGCAGCCAGGGAGAATTTGTAGGATCCTGCCTCGGCCACTGGCAGCACCAAGAGTTCAGCAGAGGGATGGAAATTATGGACCAAGCAGACAAAAATGTGGGGGAGGATGTGTGCACAAAACAGCTTGGGGAGTTTAGGAAAATATCCAGCCTCCCACCAAGTTGCTATGGGGTAATTAATGAAATGCCTCATGCTCTCCATTTTTGCTTCCAATCTTCTCCTCCCCAGGGCCATGAGCTATCATCAAAGAACGTCTGGGTTTGGCGTGGTGGGTTAATCGTGATGGATGGCTCCAAAGGAGCAGGTTTGGAGCCCATCTCACTTCCCCCTGTAGGAAATGAGTCACAGCACGGGTGGCCAAAATGCAGGTACAGAGGGACCCAAGGCTCCCTGGGGCTGTCACCTGGCCCAGGAGGGCACCGCACAGGGACAGTCCCGATGGGACAGGAGCAATGCCCTGCAGGCACCAGCCCCTGTTTGATGTCTCCTGATTGTTCGTGGGAGCGGCTGGGTCACCTGCCAGGCTGCTCACACCACTCCAGCTGGCAGAACTCCTCGGCTGGGAGCACCACACGTCAAAAAAGGCAGGAAAATCAGCTGGGAAAGCTCCAAAGCAAAGAGAATGGAGTGATCCGAGCTCTGGAGAATGTGACCTGTGATGAAAGATGGAAGAGGCTCGGTCCATTTAAGCCTGGAGGAGGCAGAGGGGAAGATGTGATAGCAGTGCTCAAATATGTGGAAGGGAATCGCAAAAAGAAAGGAATAAAGTGTTTCCTGAATAATTTAGGGAAGCTGTAGATTTGCCAAGGTTGCAGTTTCCGAGCAGGTTGGGCTGTTATCAGAGAACAGTTTAGATACAGCAAATTCAGCCCTGGGCATGGGGCTGGTGAAACCATTCCTTAAGGTATCTTCCAGATTTTTCTATGATCTGTAATTAAAAAAAATAATTTTTCTGTTGCTCCAAGTGAAGAACCCAAAAGAAACAAACTCAGCAATCACAGTTAACATGGAAAAAACCACCAGATACTTAGAGCTGAAGGAGAGCAATACCCAAAATATCGTGATAAAATAATATTTTTTTAATGGAACCTGCGACTTAACCATCAGATTATAACATATAAAGGGTTATTTGTGGGGTGACTTGAGGCTGGGGCTAAGGGGAAATTATTGTTCCACTCATTCATTTTAGAAATACCCTCATTAGTAATTGCCCCTTTTATAGTCAGAAGAAAACAGTGCACTCAAATTCCTGGCAGCAAAACACTTCCCTCGCTTTAGATAAATATTGATATTGGCCTTAAGTCAGTTTACAAAAAGAAATGGAAAGAAAACAACAGCTCTGGTGATGCCTGTCAGGCTTTGAAGCATCTTTTGAGAAACTGTTTGGTGAATATCATTGTGCAGGACACAAAGTCAAAACTATTCACTATTAATAGTCTGATGTGAGGAATTCAGGAGAAGGACCCTGTGGGGCTGGGATGTGGCTGGCAGTGCTCAGCCCCTGGCCCAGCACAGGCAGCAAAACTCCCACAAAATGAACAATCTTGAGCCCAGTTCACCAGGGCTGTGCTCTTTTTCTAGAATTGAAGTCTGGCCTCTGGTTGGGAAGTTGTGGAGAATGAAATAAAAGCAGAGGGATTCTTCCCTGTGAGGTTGGGGAAGGGAGGGATGCCCAGAGAAGCTGTGGATGGATCCCTGGGAGAGTCCAGGGTCAGTTTGGATGAATCTTGGAGCACCCTGAGATAGTGGAAGGTGTCCCTGCCCATGGCAGGGGGTAGGATGAGATGAGCTTGGAGATCCCTTCCAACCCAAACCCTTCTGTGATTCTATTACATAATTCTATGGGCTGTGACTTCACAGACACTGGTCCTTTGGAAAGTTGAAATACATTTAATTCCAAGCATCAATTAACTTTAAAACAAGAAAAAGAAAGTCTTTCTGCCAAACAGCAAAGAAGGATTAATGCTGAGGTGATTATTTACCACATATTATTTGGCACTGGCACTTCATTTGTCAGGCATGTCTGGCAGCTTTCATTTGTGAGATATGGGAAATAGCTGCAAAGAAAATAGAAATGGCTTAAATCATCTACAAACTCACTGCAAACTGATCCCAGTCCTCAATCATGGTGTCTTGTAAAAGCCTGACTCTTCTGTTCCCAGCTCCATTCCTTCTTTTACAGAATGAACTCATCACAGAGCGAACTAGGTTGGAAAAGACTTTCGAGACCATCAAGTCCAACCTTTCTGCTGGGGAAGTTCCAGATTTCCAGTCAGGATCAGAAGTTAGACATCACAGAAAGGCCCATGTGAAGGAGGTTGCTGTGTGGGGAGGACCTGCTGTAAAGCTCAGAGAAGTCAAACATCGTCCCGTGCCTCAGTTTCCCCACGGGCTGTGTGTCAATAAAGACTCACAGGTGCTGTGTGCAGCACTTGGTGTTGCTCTGACACCTTTTCTGTCACAGCCAGGGGCAGCCCAAGGTCTGTGAGGGTCCCTGGGGGCTGCCAGGGGTGCAGCCCTGCAGCAATCCCCGCTGACCTTCCAGCCACCAGCAGGTGATGTGATGATCAGCCCAAAACTCAGGATTTTCCACTCGTTAGCGAACAGCCTGGCAGCCCCAGAGCTCAGAAAATCACCAAGTGAGCAGGAAACTCTTCAGCCCTTCTGGCTGATCGCCTTCACTGCCTCTCGTTTTTCAGTGTCCCAGCAGGATGTGTGGAGGAGAAGATGCAGTTTGGAAAGCCAGGGCAGCACTCAGGGGAGTCAGGCAGGGGGAGACAGAGGTTTTGGGTTCCTCCTGCCCTGTGTGACCTCAGGCACGTCACTCAGCCCCTGCCCTGCTCCCACTGTCCGTGCTGTGGGCAGCCACAAAGCCCTGGTGAGCAGGGGCATCACTGGATCCCTACTCCCACACTTCACAGGGACCAGGCACTACATTTCACCTCATCATTCCCAATAAAACAATTTGTGCTGGCCCAAAAGGCCTCTTCCAGAAAGGCTTTGCATATGAACAAATCCAGCAGCACAGAGTTTCTCTCACAAATTGATTCACCTTCAGAGCTATCTGCTCTGTCTTGCTTTGCTGGATAACTGAGGAGCTCCACGGAGCCCAGTTGTTTTATTTTTCCCCCAGTAATATACTTATGTACTTACTTCACCTCTCAATATTTTCTTTTACAAATTAAATGTATTTAACCAATATATATTGTGGTTCTGAAGCAGTTTCTCAGCCCTCATGTATCTCCCGTACCTTTCTTTACAAGTTTTTGCATTTCCTACAGAGTCACAATGATGTCACAGTAGCACAGCTTTGGAGATGTGATGACACAAGACATCACAGAGGCTGATTTGGTGGGGAGGAATCCTGTCATTAATTATATCAACTGGAGTTAGAATGAAAAGGTTTCATAAACATGATTTTTTTAGGTTTATAAGTCCCCCACTGATGCCATGCAGAGGAAGTGAATCATCCTGCTGTGGCTCCACNCATTTTTTTAGGTTTTTAAGTTCCCCACTGATGCCATGCAGAGGTGATTCTGCACAGATGAATCACAGATGAATCATCCTGCTGTGGCTCCACTTGTGCACACGGACCAGGATGGAGTCTGTCCCACTGGAGACACTGACAGATCCTCTGCTGCCTTATCTGCTCTGCCTGTCACTGTGGGCACAGCAAAGCCAAGGCCACGGTGCCCTGGGTGACGTGGGAATCAATCACAGTAACTGAATGATGGGGTAAGGCTCCTTCAAAACTCCCTCTGCTTTTCAAAGGGACAAAGTTTGTCTTGGCAGAAAAGTGAGATCTGCGAGGAAGATTTTAAAATGTGTGCTGAAGAGTTTTGACAGCTGCTTTTTGCCAGAAAGGTTATTTGAAATTCTGCTATCCAGAGCTGTCATGTCTTCCATGCTTCTTAAACTCTTGTGGAGCTCCCTGTGATCTCTGGCATGTCCCACATTCCCTGGAGTTATACTCTGATCATCACTTTTCTCCTTCTGATTCAGCCCTCGGACTCGTCTTCCAGCTGAGGCTAAAAATTGTTGTACAATGGACGAGCTGCTGTGTGAGGCTGAGCAAGCCCTGAAGGCTGGGCTGAAATACCCAAACAAACAGGGGAACAAACAGTGATCCTGGGAGCACACACAGGAGCAGAGAGAGCACCCAGCAGCCCTGGCCAAGGCCCCCTGTGCTCGTCTCCAAGGCCTTGTACTGCAGGACAGGTACTTCATAGAATCTTGGCATAGTTTGGGTTGGAGGGACCCGAGGGATCACCTGGTTCCACTCCCTGCCATGGGCAGGGACACCTCCCACTCACTCCCAGGGCATTTGTTTAAGGGGAGGTTTCCCCAATTAAGAACCACAGAATGAAATGGAGGAATTCTCCACTTAGATTAACATTTTGGGTCCCATTATTTCTTTGCTTTTTTTCAAATTCAGCCAGGAGTGAATGCATTCCTGTTCTGCCAGGACTGGGTATAAACTGTTAGAAAAGGGGATGAACAGTTATTAAAGTGGCTATAACTGCTATAAAACTGAGATAAACTGATATAACAGTGCCATTGAGAGGTGGATGGGCAGCACAGCACCATGTTCCAGCTGTCAAACTGACCCAAAACTGTGAGCCCTAAGGAGACTCAGAGAAATGATTGGCAGCTGAAAAACTACAGAATCTCCAAAGGATCCTCCCAGAGGCATCCAGCACTTTGGAAATATCTGATTGTACAGAAGCTGGGGAATTGATTTTTATTTACAGAGAGCGTCAGAAGCTGTGGGGACAGAAAAAAGGTGAGTTGGGGATTTTGTCAGTTTTGTTTTGTTGTGCTCTTGATCTGGGGATAATTTTTTTATCTGTCTGTCTAAACTGATTTATTCCTAATCTGAAGATGAAATAAAATATATTCTCTCCTCCCTAGGCTTGGTCTGGCTCTTCCCTGACACTTGCCATGCTCTGTGTGACTGCCACATCAACACACGCCCTAAAATCCAACTACTCCAAACTTTGTCCCAAGTGCTGCAAAACCCCTGCAGGCTCAGGAGTGTGGCTTAATAGGATCCATCTGCTCTGGAGACATCCTTAATTCCCGTGATTTCCTCGTTATTTTCTCCTCCCTAATTGCAGACAAGCGGCATTGAGGGGTGCTGGGGAAGGGAAGGATGCAGCTGGGAGGGAAGGAGTGCATTTTGTGGAGCAGGCACGAGCTGGCATGGTCCCCACAGCCATCTGGACTTGTCCTGGCCCCCAGTGCTGCCTCAGAGACACGCTGGGAAACGAGGAGGGTTTTACAAGGGGAGTAACAAGAGGGAGAATCCTGATGGTTGGGGAATTGTGTGCAGAGAGAAGAGCCAGAGGTGCTGTCAGAGGGCAGATGGGCTCTTGTTAAAGGCTCTGAATTGTACAATCACCAAATGGTTTGTGTTGGAAGGGACTGCAAAGATCCTTTAGTTCCACCCCTGCCACGGGCAGGGACTCCTTCCACTGTCCCGGGTCCCTCCAGGCCCTGTCCAGCCCAGCCTTGGACACTGCCAGGGATCCAGGGGCAGCTCTTGCCTGCCTCTGGCACAATCACAAGGCTTGAGGAAATTTCTGCAGTGATTCAGCAAAGCAGGGCCTGTTCAGACAGACTTGGGCCCTGCCTGTGATGCGAGGAGGACACAAACTGTCTCTAAATCTGAATTTATCTATTCCCCACCTGATCTACCACTGTGCCTCTGTCCTGCAGCATCTCACCTTTGCCTTCTACACCTGAGGCACCTCTGTGCTGCCCCAAAAGTGACAAGCAAACCTCCCCCATGGCCTGGTTCACCCCACACTCCCTTTCTCTGCTTTGGTTACTCCTTGGATTTGCCTTCCCTGGCTGTACCAGTGAGGAACCCCCCAGCTCCTCCTGAAAGGTGTGGGGTCCCCCACAGCTGCTGCCTCCCCAGGGGGCTCTTTGAAAAGCTGACCCACCCAAAGCTGAGCCTTTCCAGGAGTCGTGGCTGATCCCAGAGGGATCACTTTTCTAAAGTCACTCACTTTTCTAAATCTTTACCAAAGAGCACAGAACAAGGTGTAAAAGGGAAACAGCAAACATAAATCACTTGTCTTCCCATTCTGTAAGGGAATTATTCATCTATCTCCAAAAGGTACTAGGCAGATCTGATAATCTTTAGAAAATGACTAATTATGAACAAGGAAAGCTTTTCTCTCCAGATGAACACCTGGGCCCTCCTTTTAGCACCAAGTCACACAAAATAAACCACACACACCCCCTTTGGTGTTGCATTACTGGCACTTGTTATATGTCCCTCTATTTCTTTAATGTAGGTCAGACTTATGAACTTCATCTTAATTCTGAGGAAATAATAGGAAATCTTCATTTTGCCAGTAGGAAACAGAGAAATAACCAATCCAAGGGCTCAGACTCATCAAGAAATTGGTGTATTGGCTGATCTGTGACCCTCAGTGGAAGGTGACCCACAAGGTTTCCTCAGCCACTCTCCTGTTACAGCACACGAGGCCAGGCATCATCCTGCAATTTGCTCCCTAGCAAGGAATTCAAGCACCTCATTCCCATGGAAATCCACCCCAGCTCAGCCCTGAGATACTGTCCAACTAAATCACCAGTGAAATCTAGAGCTGATCAGGCTCTCTCCAAGTACCTTCACCTGCCAGCTCTAGGGAAGAAAGGAAACAACCAGAGGGTGTCTGTGGGATTTGAGGTTACTGATCAAAATACCTGATAAATAAGGTGGACATCATGAGCCACAGTGTTTATGTGAGACAGCCATTAAAAGAGATTACTAAAAAGAGGGAAATAGGCATTTTTATGTAAAACTTCTTTTTTTTCTTTTTTTCTAAGCTTGTTTTGTTTACTTTTAAAATATTGGGAATTTTTTTCCCAGCATTTCATTGGAATTTTTAAAATCCCATCAGCACCAAAACCAGGTAGAACTGAACAGAGTTCACCTCTGCAAGCTTCATCCACACTGCCCTGCAACCCAGAAACCTGAGGAGTCCCTCCCATATCACTACACTGGATTTTTAATTCCCTCACCATGACTCAGGAGTGAATTCAGAAGGTGTTTGATGCCACAATCAGGTTTATGGGGCCGTGGTTAATAAGCTAGGCAGTGCTGCAGGGTCCAGGAATACTCCTGGCTCCCAGTGTGAACTCTGGCAAAGCTCCCACTCTGTCAGGGACCCTGCTCAGCCCTTCCAGCTGCAGTTTCCATGTGGAGAAACCCAAGCTGAGGCTGGGAATGCTCTGGGCTGTGCCTTACAGGCCCCCGAGGAGGACAAGAAATGCAGTTTATTGCTGGGCACCAAAGAGCTGCAGCCACACTGTGACATAACCGGGGTGTGAGTGACATTAACCCCAGCTCCTCAGGGCTGCCTTTCAACACTTCCTCTTCCATCTGGGGCTGGGAACAAAGGTGGGGGTTAGCCAGGGCAATCTGGAGAGGGGAGGGAGGGCAGGATGTCTAGACACGCATTAGTGATGCTTTCTGGAGGCTGCCCTGGAACCAAGACCAGACAGAGCAAAAGGATAAAGCAGGGATTTATTAAACAGCCTCACTGGGCACACCTGGGCCACACACAAATCCAGCTGGGCCACACCCATGGTCCCCAAAATTGTCACAAAATGGATGCCCAATCTCAAGGTCTCACACTTTGATGAGTTCTGATCCATTGGCATTGATTCAACCATAGCTTCAGCTTATGTTCAACCACAGCTTCTGCTTATGAAGCTCCAACCTCCTGGCTTTTTCTTCTCACTTCACCGCTGGTTTCATTCTTGGGCATGAAAGTTGTCCTTGGTATCAAACTAGAGAAGGAATTGTTTTGTCTCCCTCCTCTGTGAAGAGAGCTTAGTAGCACTGAATATGAAACCTAAAACTCCTCACCAAAACAGCCCAGAATCTAAAAAATATAAAAGCTAAAACCTAAGGCGTCGTTAGCACACGCTCAGGGATGCTCAGGGCCCTGCGTGCTCATTTCTGCAGGTGCAGAATTGGGGTCCAGGCAGGCCCCACTCAGCTGCTGCTCTCACCTCTGCCATTTCTCACCCAAACCACCCAGGATCTCTGTGCAGGTCCTGCTCTGGTGCATGAGAGCCATGAGGGATTTGTCTTTCCAAACAAGCTGTGGGGCTGCTGGTAGATAAAACTGAGATAAAGGGAAAAATGGGAAGGATTCCACTGATTGAT
>VYXF01003147.1:780074-802636 GCA_013397295.1 Polioptila caerulea
AAACCTCTGGTGTTTGTGGATTCATTTTCCTGACATACCTGACAGCAATGTGACCTGTGGGGACATTGGTGACTCCCATTTGTTGGTGACAACAGATGCCAGCAAGGAGTTCTTGCCTGGTACCCTTCACTTGCAGAATTCCCTGACTGCTGGATGAGCAAAAGCCAAACCTTTCCCTTCCACTTTCCCAGAAATCTCTTGCTTGGGGGTCTCCTACATTTTCTATAATAAGTACTGAAAACATTTTGGATCTTTCTCCTTTAGCAGCCAATGTGTTTTCAATCCTGCATGAGAGGGAAGAGATTTATTTTTGACAAGTCTTGTTAATAGTGGGTCATCCTTAGCACAGACAATCTCCTGGAGTTTAACCTACAGGGTTTTTTCACCCCATTTTCTTCCTCCCAAATGCGAAGTAATTTGGCTCAGTAGAGGCCCTGCCGTGGTTATTTATGTATTCTGGACCTGTCTTTCATTACAGCTTAGTTTGCCATGGGAGCATCTCCAGGCAGAAAACAAAACACTCCAAAGAAAAGACACCCTGATGTTGTTCCTCCTCCTGTAGGAGCTCCCTAGGTGGACTCTGTGGATTCTGCACAGCTCTTGGCCAAGACTCAGAGCAGCAGGAAAATAAAAACCCCACAGATTTCACATCTCCCCCATCTGTATGACTTGCTTTTCAGGGTTACTTTTTCTCTTCATGTTTCAATCCTCCTGTTTGTGCCTGGAGGATTCAGCCTCAGGAGAGGATCTGGAACTGTGGCTGATGCAGGACATTGAGCAGTTTTTGGCCTCTGTGCACATCCAGACCCCACATCCCATGGCCAGGCACAGCACATGCAGCTCACAGAGAGCATTCCCAGCACAGGGATCACTGCCCTGATATCTGAGGGGAAGGTGATACCTTAGGATTTTAGCTTTTATACTTTTCATTTATTTGTAATCCTGCAGTTCTTCAGTGTATCACTCCAAACTCCACACTCAGTGTGAGCTGCTGCTTTCCCATTTTGGTCAGACACAACAATTCCTCTCCAGGCCTGGCAATCGAGGACACCTCACTGAGAAATGGAAACAAAAGTGAGTTGGGGGAGCAAACTTGGGGTCAATGACTTCATTACCTGAAGCTGTAATTGGCAGATTAACCCCCAATATGCAAATGGGCCAAACTTATAAAAGTATGAAAACCCCGTGACCCAGGGTCCATTTTGGGTGTAGCCCCTGGGGAGTTTTGTCTGCTCTAAATGTACCTGAGAGCCCCTCAATAAATAGAACTGCTTTTTATTCCCTTAATCTTGTCTGGCCTCTATTTTTAGATAGCCCCAAAAAAGCACCAAAGGGAGGATAATTGTCATCCCAGTGCAAGCAGCCCTCAGGTCTTAAGATGTCAACACAAAGTGTGTGTCAGACAGTCTGGGTGAGTACAATGCCTGAAACAACAGAAATGCAATTCCTGAGGGGATTTTTAGGTGTTACCACACTATAAATAATAAATAGCAACAACAGAGACATTTAGAGAAATATATGACCATACTTCACCTCCCCTTGCATTATTTATTCATTATGATCAGGCAGTGAACTCAGCAATAAAAAACACAATTACACTCACCCCATGTTTTGCCAAAAATATCAAAGTGCAATGAATTTCTTTGTGTATTGCACTGCTATTTCACTGCTGTTCCTACTGAATTAAATTGCTCAACTGATATGTTTTCATCATGTCTTACAGGCAAGGCAAGTGCTTTCAGTCTCTGAGTAGCACTTGGATTTTAAGAGCTGGAAGACTCAAATCATGTTTCTGTCATTAGGTATTAACTGTCCATCTGTGGCTGGGAGCCTGTGAGTTGAAGCAACAGAATTCCTTCTGGTTGGGAGTAAAATATCTGTGACTGCCACAGTCTGAGTGATCTCAAATGTTCTATTTTCTACAAAAGAGAGAGAATAACATCATACTCACACCTGCCACAGGTAACACAGCACTGAAGGACAAACAATGCTCACCCAGAGCATGTACAGGTTTTCCTGATTTTTTTGCATTATGTGACAGGATGAACATGGAACTGGGAAAGAATTCTATTTCCCTCCCAGTTTGGAAAAGGCAGAATGGCAGGCTCTGCCCTGCTGCCCAGTGCTGGATGTCTGTAGTGAAAACAAACTCAAGTCAGTGAGGCAGTTGTTGGAATTTCTTTGTTCAGCCACTCGTGGGGATGCCCCTGTGTAGCTGCTTCTCCTCTCACACTTTCCCTATTAAAAATGCAGAACTTGCCTTGGTGGTGATGGTGTAGATGCAGTTGTGACTCACTGGAGGGTTTGAGTTGGAAGGATCCATAAATATCACCCCCTTCCAAATCCAGCCAGGGGCAGGGAGCTCACTCACCAGATCAGGTTGCTCAGAGCCCCATCCAGCTTGACCTTGGACAATTTTGGGGCTGAGGCATCCATAACCTGTCTGGGTAGGATGAAGATGAGATAATTCTGTATTTCCAACAACAACAGGACACACTCTGCAGCATCTGGTGTCTCTCATGCTTTGGAGCTCTGAGACATGAGGAGATTAGTGTTGAACATCCCCACTTTGGAGATGAGATTCTCTTTTAAAACTTGCTTATAACCCTCCAGGAGAGGATGCAGAGCCTATCCTGTGGATGTTTATGCTCAAACTCCTCCTGGGCTGCTTTGCTGATGTCCTTGGGAGGCCCTGAGCGTCGGGGGGTGCCGAGAGCTCCCTGTCTGCAGCTCGTGGTGCCACAAAGCCCAGCAGCAGTAGGGAAGTGGTGACATGAGGGATGCAATATCTGCAGGGCTGCCGGGCTCTGCCTCTGCTCAGCCCATCCATCACCACCGCCTCCCCCACGCAGCTCTCCGGGAGGAAATCCCCGGCAATCCTTGTATTAATGGGAAAGCAAGCACCAGCTTAGGGATGGAGGTGCTAATTGTGGCCCACAGCAGCCAGAGGAAACAATTCCTTTAGCATCACACCCATTAATCTCCCGTGTCAGAGGGAGAGCCATTCCCTCCGTGGTGCTGACAGCTGCTAATAAGACAGAGAAACACTCCAAGCCTGACCATGACTGCTGCCAGCCGAGGAGCTGGGCATTCACATCTCCAGCACAGCTGGGTCTGCCGCATTTGTTTGCTGGAGAAGCAGGAGGGGAGACGCTGGAGTGCCTGGGAGGCAGGGAAGGGGATAAAATGGTTTTCCTTGCATGAATTGCTGGTGAGAGGAAGGCTTGGAGGAGCAGCACAGCTCTGAGTGGGTCGTTCCTAGCCCAGATCTACCTGGAGGTTTATTGGCAGTGCTGTTGGAGATCAAAGATAAAGAATAGCCATCACTGTTGTTACGATGAGGTTGTTGGAGCAGGGATACCCTACTGGGTACCTCAGAGGTGATGCTCCCTTTTCAGGGAAAGAGCTCTGCCTCCTGGTATTTACACCCTGGCCTGGCCAGCTGGCACTGACCATCACAGGAGTGGTGGCTGGAAAGGACTTGTGCAGGTTCCTGATCCAAGCTCCCATTCAGCTGTTGGATTATGGCCAGAACTAGACAAGGGCTGCCCTGGGGACAGTGATGGCACAACCTCTGACCTGCTCAGTGCTGCAGCATCTTCTTAGTGAGGATTTTCCCCCATGCCCAACACAAACACCCCACACCACAGCTTTCACACTCACAGCAAAGAGAGCAGATTTGGTCCCTGGGCTGTGCCCGTTTATTTGAACTCAAGACCTCAGACCCAGTTCCCGGGTGCTCCTCCCTGCACCTCTGCTGCTTCCCCACTCACAGCAGTCCCAGCAAAAGAGAGGTAAAACTGGGGACATAACCCTGCACAATGCCAGAAATGTGTGCCTTGCAGCCGTTTCCCATTCCATCCAATGTCATGAACCTTTCTAGGGACAAATCCCCCTCCTCCTCCACAGCCCTGGGCCTGTTATTGTTCCTTAAACTCCTGACATTGTCTGGGGCTGTGTCAGTGCTTTTCCAAGCTTTACCAGCAAAACCGAATCCGTGGCTAATCTCTTCCTCTGCAAAACTTCCACTGGGGGATGTTCTGTCACAAGGAGCTGGTATTAAGTGAGGAAAAAGCCCAGACTGCTCTGTCAGGTGCTGGGGCACATTATGGATGCACAGAGTGCACAAACACAGCTCCACGGCTGGCTGGAATCAGAACACATTCCTGCCCCGAGCTGGCAGCTTCCCTCCATCTCCTCCTGCAAGACCCTGACTGACCCCAACCCCATCCCATCTCCCTCCTTGGCTTTATCCAGCTAGTACTTTGAGACACAAATAAGCTGTCTTGTGAGTTGGAGGTTCCAAAAAGAAGAGAGAAACTTGCTGCATCAGTCAAATTCCTGCACTCCTCTTTCTCTAAGTCGTAGCTGGGCAAGCGTCCATAGAGTCCAGGAGCAAGACAGCAAAAAGGAACAGGGAAGGAAGGAAGGGGCCAGAGGAGGACACAAAGTTATGAACTAGAATTATGAAATGGAGAGGAAAGGGTAAAGTCTGGTGAAGGAGGAAGGGGAGTTGGAAAAAAAGAGGGAAGACAAGGAGAAGCTCTGAGAAAAGTGGCACATGGTGTCTGCCTGGAGAGTTAGCATAGATTTAGATTTCACTGTTAGAGGAGGGAATCAATGGCTGGCCCCACGCCTCATGCTGGCAGCCTCTGCTGTTCTGATCTCAGGACCAGCATCTGTCAGCAATTTTCAAGAGGAACCATTAGAAATCACAATGTTTAACAGTTTGTCTTGGCCCCCTGGAATTTTACCACCCCCATCAGCTACTGAAAAAAAAAAAAAAATCAGGGAAGGAGGAGAGGGGAGGAGGGTGGAAGAGAAGGAGGAAGGGAAAACAAAATGGTACTTGTAAGATTTAATGTGCACCTCCCCCTTTTTCCCCCTGCTTGTTTTCCACATCCGCAGAGGTGATCTATGGGTGGTGGGGCTGGCCTCATTCCTGGCTGCTCCAACGGGTGCTGGATTGCAGGGGAGCTGGCTGGGAGCTCCCTGTGAGCGGGATCCAGGCTGGGGAGCCTTCCTGGAAGCACAAGAGCCCCCGAGATTTACAGCACTTTGCAGAGCACATTGCCCCTGACAGCAGAGGGGCTCCTGGGCACCCCACACAGACGCGGCCTTTCCCAGAAGTGGGTCCGTCCCTTGGCTACCAGCAGACGATTTATTCCATCTGTTCTTCCCTGCAGATCTCTAAACAGTGAGCCACAAAAGGCAGCGTGGGGAGTGAGGGAAGGGAAGAGCAGTTTCTCAGAGGGTTTTGGCAGGGCTGGCCCTGTGCGCTGCTCCGTGGGCAGCTCCGGAGGGGACACCCGAGGCTCGCAATCAAAAGGTTTTCAAAGGAAGCCTTCAAAGGACTGGTCCTGCTTGGCACTGATAAAACTGGTAAAAACCAGACTGAATGAAGGAAGACAAATCATTGTGGTGAGGTTTGAATGTGTTTTCTGCAGTGCCAGTGGTGTGAATCTAAGCCACTGTGCTGAAGGAGAGGTTGGCGTGGCAGCTGAAGGATGGCTGTCACAGCACTGGGGACTCTGTGCCCAGAGATTTACAGGGACCAGAATCAGGCAACTGGGCCACTTCTGCCTAAATCCAGCCCCAGAGCACCTGGTGCTGCAGGGATTCCAAAGTACATCGAAGGCTGGGTGGGATTTCAGCTCCAGACCTGAACTTTGATGCTGCCTCAACTTCTGTGTGAGCTCGGTAGAAGTTGTATAATTCCAGAGAGGTGAGATCTGTTTGGGACCAGCTGGCTTGTGCAGTATGAACTTCACATTTCAGTTCTTCCATAGTCATAACTATGGTCTGGTTATGGCTGTTGGTCTTTAAGTGTGTGATTTATATGGTTCTGTGAGATAATTTGTGGTTTGTAGACTCAAAGACTGCAGTTTATGCAGGCTCCATCAGGCCTTGCCAGGAGAGAATAGATCTTGAAGAGTTAAAATGAGCCTTCCCATCTGGATATGTTGATTTTAAAGGTCCTTTCCGACCTAAATGATTCTGTGATACAACATTACCTGTAAACAGAGGAGGAGAATCTGGAATTTGACTCACCCTCCTCAGAGAGAAGGAAACTGTACCTTGAGTTCCTGTTCCACTCTACCCCAAAATGCATTTCTCCACAGAACCACTGACTTTTCAGTGATAATTTGCTAGAAAAAAAGCTCAGATTAAATACAGAGATTTGGGAAGTTACTCCTGGGGAGAAGGCTGCATTATCAGTGTAATTTGATTTATCTTTAGAGCATCTCTACAGGTCTCAGAGCAACCCCAGGACCCCTGTCCAGCACCTCTCTCCAGCTCAGAGGTGAGCACCCTCAGCAGCCAGGTGGGCAGGCTGAGCAAGGAATGACAAAGACACCCAGGGCAGAGATGTCCCTCGGCCTCTGCTGAGTTCACAGTGACTTAAAACCCTCCCAAACACAAAAGCCAAAGGAGTTTTGAAACCTTCCGAGCAGAAGAGAGCAAAATGAGTTTACCAGATCCCCTGGACGCTCAAAGTGAGTGCAAACACAATGTGACTTGCAGCATTTCAGAGCCTGGATTCCTGCAACACCGGAACAAAATGCAGGTTATTTAATGTCACTCACACCAGGCACGGGGTGACAGACAAGTGACATGGGCTGAGAGGTTTAATCAGACTAAAACTAAGCAGCTGGCATGGTCTTGGCTGTCAGATCTTGATTTGCCTGCACATGGCATTTGCAGTCTAGCCAAGTTTTAGAAAATATCTATAATGAGCTAAACCAAGCTTGGCTACCTTTGACATTGGACTAGATTGACAAGAGAAGCTGTAGGGTTTAGATTACTGAAAAGATAAGTCCCTATTTGATACATTTGGTTCATATTTGACAGATTGCACCAAGTTTTATTACTCGGTTCCATCCCTGTTTTCACAGTCAATCAGCTAAAAAAGTTGTCCTTCAAATTTTTTTTTCTTTCCTTTGGAGGAAAAAACTGTTTCCTGGTTAAAATGACATGATTCAGGATTTTAGAAAGGAGCAGAGGAATCTTAGCATCTGTTTTCACGTTGCCTTGACAGGGACAGGCCTCAATTAAGGATCTTATTAAAAGTGTCTCCTCCTGCATTATATCAAATCCTGGTGCTTTTGCAGAAAGTTGAAAATGTGCACACATGGCAACCACAGACTCAGAGTCCAAAGGTGATGGAGCTGTCGGGAAAGCAAGGAGTACATTCTGGATTAGCTGCAAAGGAGATGGATCATGGAAACTAAAAGAGTCTGTGGCAGCTTGGCCAGTGCCTAGGAACACTTTGGGGCCAAGTCCATTGGAGTGTTTACTGGGGAAGTACAAAATATTCTCCAAATCCCAGCCAGCGACTTTTAAATTAATCTGTTGCTTTTTCCATGTTTAATTTGCTTTAACTGCCTTGCTTGATTGATCATGACTTTTTGAGTTCACTTGTGGGTATCTCTGACATTCCAGGTTCTTCCCACTGCTGCAGTTGGAATAGTTTAGGGTACCTTTGAGAATCAATCAGCTTATTTGGACACATGGAAAATCCAAGAATTAAAAAAGTAAATAATATCTTTTTTAAAAATAATGTTTGGGTTTTCCACCTTTGTTTCATCACCTCAAAAAGGTTTGAAAACCTTTGCAGAAGATGAACAGAGAGCTGGATTATTTATCCCAGATCCCTGTACCTGGTCTGTTCCCCCCTTGCCCCTGGACCAGCCTCTTGAACCCTGAGCCATCAGGGAAGAATTCCAGCACAAGAACCCTGCTTTACACCAGGCAAAACCTTGGCCCATGAGGTATTTCCTGCACAAACTCCTCGTTTAAATCATCAGTTCCCCATAAACACCTGCCCTGGTTTCAGGGGTGTGCAATGCCTGCAGTGTTTGCAGCTCTCACCCCGCACAAACCTCTCTGTCCCTCGGGAGCTGTAAATGTTTGATTCCTTCCAGCAGCTCATCCCTGGGACCAGCTCAGAGAAGAACATTTCTGGGTGATGTTGTCATCTTTCCTGAAGCAAAACAAGTCGTTCAGAGCAGTGGGTGAATTAATTCTCCTTGGAAGTTTTATGTAAGCCTTGGTTTGGAGGCAGCAGCGCTCACCAGGGTGAGCCCAGGGATGAAGTGGCTGCATCCAGCATTCCCTGCTGGGAATAACCAATAAGCATTTCTTTGGGATTTCCTCACCTTCCCCTCCTCAGAACCACTTACTGAACATGTTATTGTGAAGCAGGTCTTTCTCTGGTGCTGGGAGTTTGAGAGAGAAGCCTTAAAGAGCAGAGACAAACCTGCAGCACAAGTCAGCAGATGGAAGATGAATTTTCCCATCTGTACCAAGGCCCTGGGAGCAGTCCAGGAAAAGCAGGTGTACCTCATTTCAGGAGCATTCAAATAAATAACAACCCCACTCTGGAACAAAAAGAGGGCTCCACAGAGCTGCAGCTGATGCCTGCAGAGTGTCAGGAGCTGATTTTTTGACCTTCCTGGATCACTAAGATCAAACATTTATTTGAGAGCACAGGAATTAAGTTTCAGACTATCACTGGAAGTCAGGGATGCTGGTGAAGTTTTCTGGCCTTTTGAAACTTCTATGAATTCCTGGCTGTATAAGACAGTTTGTTTGGTCATTGCTTCAATCTATGTGTACTTCTAAAGGTTTCAAGCAGGACATTCCCGCTTCCACCACAAGGATGAAGTGACTTGCAGTAGAAAAATCCTGTCTTTTCACATCTCAGGCTGAGGAGGATGAAAAGAGCAGGATGAAGACCAGCACCACATGACCTCTAAGCATATTCCAGAATTATTTTTTGAATCAAACCAAATTGCAATTTTTTCAATATTTCCATCTGCATAGACACATCCTCATTATGTGGTTAATGTAGGTGAGCAGCACCAAGGTTAATTAGGCTTTGTTAAAAAGAGTTGCCCTGACAAGCAGCCTGTGCAGTCCCTGGGTGTGTTTCTGGGATAACTGGAGGCATTTCCTGGAGGTCTCCACCCCACAGCCAGTGGGTGCTGCCATGTAGATCCCACTGAAGGCCATAGTCAGCCTCAAATCTCACCAAGCAACAGCCAATCATTGGATTAGAGTAGGAAAAAGCTCTTCACCAAAAGGAGTGTCCATCTCTGGAGGAGGCTGCCCAGGGAAGTGCTTGAGTCACCATCCCTGGAGGTGTTGTGTTGCTCCTGGGGACTTGGAAGCTCTGGGGGAACGGTTGGATTTGATGATCTCGAAGGTCTTTTCCAACCCAAACAATTCTATGGCTCCACGACATTTGAAAAGCACGTCTTTAGGATCACAAGGCTTTGCCGTGCCCTGTGCTCGCTTCTCTTTTATGGATTCAACTGCAAGTGTGTTGAATCACCATGTGACATCCCAAAAACTATTTTATAACATGCCCAGAACATTCAGTGAAAGGAAAAAAAGCATCATGGCAGTGTGAACCACAGTTTAAGTTATTCCTTTTCCCTGGAAATTATGGGTCAGATTCTGTCTCCCAGACAGAAATTATCCTGCTCTTCCCAAAAACCACAGCGTGGTCCCCACACAGAGGAGACTTGGATGGGTATGAGAGCAGGAGGCAGAAGGAGCCTGGGAAAAAGGAACATCAGTTCTGAGGGCAAGCTGCACTGATTACTGACCCACAAACCGTGATCAAAAATGAACAAATCTCTCTTTTTATTGGGAGATTTACCAAAAAATGGCTGGAGAGGATGTGCTTAAACTCCTCTCTGGTTGTGACTATTGTGCCCTCCATTTCCCCACAATCCCTCCCTGTCCCTCACCCACACAAACATTTGCTACATTGTGGTGTCTAAAAATAGAGAGGTGAATTGTTAGATTCTTATTATTTAAGTGGAGATCGTGATTTCCTTGTTGTGGCCACATTATAAGCATCTCTAAGAAAACGTTTAAAGCTCTGGCTGAGGTTTGGGTCTGAAATGAAGGAACTGGAAGTGAAGCAAAGTCCTGGCCAAAGTCAACCAAGACAAGAGGGAGTGAAGGAATGTAAAAGAGTCTGGAAAAGTTGAGTTGCATGGAGCTTAGAGTCCAGAAAGTGCTGGGGACGCAGGCTGAGATCCTTTATACATTAAACAGTTGAGTTAAAGCTTCAGCTCTATCCTTCAAACCCTTTTTGCCCATATTATGACAAACATCAGCACTAAACAAGTCTAAATAAAAGCTTTTGGAGCTTCCCTAAGGAGTGTGACCCCCACCAGTGCCCAGACTTGGAGTAGTTTGTTTTCTGAGAACTGCCCACCATAATTTGGGCCACAGTGGCACCAAGGAGGGAGAGACATTGCCTTGTCAGCCCTGAGACACTGCCAGCACTTGCACACAGCATTTCTTGGAAGGGGAAAACACCACAGCACAACCACAGGTACCCAAAATTGTCCTTAAAGAAAACCACCCTGCTGGCAGCCAAAGAACACAAACCCAAAAAATCACAGGCTTGACTTCGAGTCACGGTGTTTTGATAAAACATGAAAACCAACTGATTTCTGCAAAGAGAGAAGCTAAAGATAGATCTGACCAAATTGACAACCTCAGCAGCACTTGGGGCTGGACAGCCTGGCTGGAAACCTCCTTCCAAGGAGAGACAGGGGTGTGCAGGAACTCAGTTCCTTCAGATTTACCTCTCTCACAGGCCCCACGTTCCAAAAACCTCTAAGACAAGCTGTCTGTGAAATGTTTTGCACTTTGGTGCTGAAGGATCTCACAGCACCAGTGCTCCCAGACAGACTGGCTTCAGAGAGTCCCTCTGAAAAGGAATTCCAGCAGCAAATCCCTCCCAGGGAAGATGTGGAAGAGGGCAGTGGAAAAAGCTGCCTATAGAAGGAGCAAAATTAGACTGACACAGTAACAGTCTCACTGTAAAAGAGAATGGAAAGGAAAATCTGCAAGTCAATGAGAGAATTCACAGGGATAAATAGAAAAAGGCAGATGTCAATGAGTCACTGCTCACTCAGAGAAATCAGCCTTTTGCCTTTTCTTTGAGTCATGGCACATCCTGCAGCAGCAGCAGAGGCAGCAGCGACCTCTTGACATGAACCATTTTTAACAATTCATTACTCATATGGTCCTCCAGCCCTGTAAAAGCTCCGTGAAGGATCCAAACTCGTGACATCACCCCTCATTCATGCTATTCCCCACCTGGAACACTGGCTGGGGGCAGCCCTTGGGTATGAGGGAGCCTCTCAGAGGGCAGTTTTGGGGCTCACCAGGATTCCCAGGCCTGCAGTCCTTGGTGGGACTGACCCTGCAACATTCAGGGGTCACCAGCAAAAAGCCTGCCTGGGCTAAAAACGCCTTCAAAAAATGTGTGAAGTTATTGTCAGCCCCACCATAAAACACCAATGCCTCACTTTCAGTCCACTGCAGGAGTTCTTAATAAAGCTGTGAAAAATGTGCTTCTCAGTGGGACACAAACAGGCGTCCAGAGGTGCTCTGGGGTCCAGATGTGAAGCTATAGGGTCAAAACAAGGGAAGAGAAAAGCACACAATGTGAAACATCACAAAATGCTTCCCAGCTTCCAGGCAAGGTGGTCTGGCCCAGCAGCTTGGTGCTAAGCCCTTAATCTACAGGCTGCAGTTTTACATCTGTGAGTGTTTTTGGGGGCTCATTTTTCCTTGTAGGATGATTTCAGGCTGCAGGTTAAGTTATGTATGGCATATGGAGTTGTGTATGCAGCACAGAATCAAGGGGCACGTAAAGAATGCAGCCAGGAGAAGGAACTTATTGGAATCACATGGGATTTTTAGATTGCATGTTTCCAGGCCAGCTTCCATCAGCTCCACTCCCTTATTTTTCAGTCTGGTTATCACAAACCATCTCAGGGTTCCTCTGTCTGCCAGATTTGTGCGTGACTCTTCCCCTCCACATCTTGCTAACAAGGGACAGTCAGTCCCAGGGCATCTCTGGACTACAAATGGATTTAACCTCAAACCAATGTAATTTCTTTTTTGCAGGGCTTTTTTCCTACCCGAGAGCTGGGCTTAGCTTCTTTCCCAGGACCATGACACGGTGATGTCAGAGAAAGGAGCAATTTCTGATTCACCAGGGCAGGCAGTGGCCCCCACCAGCTCTCACACTGCCATCACTCCAGACTGCAGGGAGGAACCACTAAAAATGAAGTCAGGATGAAATCCTGAATGCAGATCCTCAATTTAGAACTCTTCCCATTCCAGAAGTCACTCCAAAGTCACTCATGAGAAATAAGCAGGGGGTGTCACAGGGAATTAGGATAGGAGAGAGGATTGTTCTGTTATTGATTTGATATTGATTTCAAGAATGAGCCATAAGAGTGAAACAAAAGATGTTTTGCTGCTCATACGTGAGCTGGACCTGTGCTTTGCAAAGGAGAGGGCTTCAGTCTCAAGGTTTGCTGAAATGAGGCATTTCTGGCATGAATTCATCAGTGTTGCTTTGCACAGTGAAGCAGTAACAGCTCCTTCCTGTTACAGAGCAAGCTCTGCTTATGGAGGAAAAATATTGACACAGAGAAAAGGTGATTTTAAAAAGTGATGTGGGAAGGTGAATAGAATAGAAGTTAAGAGTTGTTTGCTACACACTCTCAAGTTGTCTAACCATCCAAATCCAGCCATGGCTGTCAAACACGTCACCCACATGGCTTCTGAAATGAAGGGCTGATAAACTCCTTAGAAACCCAGTTCTAAATTCAGGAATGCTGCTGGGTGCCTGGTGAGGGGGTCATTTGTGAGACATCCTGGGCAAAGACATTTATTTGGATACTTCTCAGAGAATGCAGAGTTATGGCTGCTATTTGAGAAAAGGGTGTGTCTAAGGTTTGGTAAAATATACAGGGGAGAGCTGGATCCTCTGAAAGACTCTGGGAGAAGAAAACATGAGGGAGAAGTTGGGCAAAAGAGCTTCTCTGCACCTCAGAACTGCACTCAAACTCCTTCTGGTGTTCACACTGGGTGAGCAATTTAACCCAGAGAAAGGGCCTGCTCCCAACTGAGCCTTCCAGACAGAGCAAGGGAATTGTTGTTAGGGTTAGCACTTAGTTACTCCCTCCTACAAACTGACAAACATCAGCCCAGACTTGTAATTGCTTTCAAACTTCAGCCAGCTGCTATGGGGAAGAGGTTGGAAGACCATAAATATTGGCTGACAAAATGCTGGAAGGGGCCCAAGCTCCTACGCACAGGAACATGTTGGGTAAGAGCTCCCTGTGACTTGGTTCTGACCAGAAATTAATTTCATCCTGGTTTTTCAAGCTCTTCACATCTTTGGGTACCAGAGAAAACAGAATAGGTCGGAAATCTTGCAAATAGTCAAACAAGCCCCAAGGTTCCTGGGGAATCAGCCACATTTGCCCACTCAGATTGCTCAGGGTTTATGGACTCAGCCTTTGCAGACTGCAGCTGAATGGGCAGAAGCTTTAGTCAGGTCTTCACACTAAGTCTCTATTCTCAAGGAGTACAATTTTGCATGGAAAGATGGAAATGAAACTAAAAGTTTTATCTAAGACATGGATATTGTCAGCCCCACTGAGCTGAAACCAGACCACACCATCATCCACTCTGAATCAGCACCTAGAAGGTGAAACTTTCATCACAGATCAAACCACTTGTGAAGCTGGACATTCTGAAACTCAAAATACAAACATAAGCAAACTAGGAAGGTTTTGCCTGCAAATGTGGTTGGAATACCTGGCTCCCTCCCTGGCTGTGCAAACACTGTGGCCATGATTTGGAAATTGGTCTGTGCTTGTTAAAGCACTCTCTGGAGACAAGGATCTCCACGGCAGGATTGTCCCCAACAAATCCATACTGTTTGTGGAAGGAATGGATTGCAGGAGGGACAGGCAGTAAGACACAGCTTTCACTTCTAAGCAACTACACAGACTGCACATTAGAAAAATAATTGATTTACTAAACAATGAGCCAAAGGTCTTGTGCTGTTTGGGGGAAGAAAGCTCACATCAACTCAAAGGCCTCAGTAACAATCTCAGAGTATCTTTTGTCAATCAATGCAGGTTACCTCTAGGCCAGCAGGGAATAAGCCTCTTGGGGTGATCAATATTTTGCTAACACCCAGTGATTTGGCCCTTCTGCAAACAGGCAGGGCTCTGGGTCTGCAGGACTAGCCCAACACCTCTGAGCTTACCTGAGTGCAAAGCCAACAAAAACCCTTCCTGGACTTGGAGCTGTTGCCTTTGAACAGGGAATGTCTGAGGCTACTAAATACTGAAGCACAGCTGAAAGCACTCATTACCACCTCTCACCTGCCCACAATTTATTTGCTATTTTAGTTAAAGCAGATTAGTAGCAAGCTTCAGTTTAATTTAAGGTTATCAGGGAAAGAATCAACCGCAATCAGTGGTAATTTATGAAACAGATTAATTGCTTCATTGCTAGAGCACTGCACAACATATCCAATCCAGTCTTGCCTAATTGTGGCTCCTATTTACCAGTAATTTCAAACCAAACAAAACACAGGTTCTCTGAAAAGCTCTTCAGGCTCTGCACTCTCACCTTTCCAGTGTTTTCATTTCACTCTGTTTTCATAGCCACTGCTATCTCCTAAAATCATTTTGACTCATCAGTTGCTTCCCACACAGGAGTCCAAACTCCAGGAGACAATCACTAAAGAAGTGGGTTAGTCATGGGCTTAAAGGCTTAGGAATTAAAAAGCCCAAAGAGCAGACAGCAACGTGTTATCACAGAGGTGAACAATGGGACTGGCATTGGGATATGGAACCAGGCATTGCAGGGCACAGAGCCACAGGCAGGATTTTTACCTCCCTGCCCTGTTTTTTTTGTTCTGATGTCCAGACTGGATACTGGGATGACTCACAGTGCCCCTTGCTGGTTAAAAAGAACAGAAAGCTCAAAGCAGCTATTCGTGTGCCACATGAAAGCAGTTTAATGAGTACTCATTTGAATTTCTGAGAATATTCTTGGAGTGACCAACACAACTCCTTCAGTACCTCCAGTCCTTCCTCAGGAAGCATCAGCCTCACCTTGTTCCACTGACATCTTTGCAGAAGAAGGAATATTTGGGGTACTTTAGTAACACCTGAAGAAAACCTGCAGAGCTGATTCCTTCCAACAGCTCTAACTGAGCCTGGTGATTAGGAGGAGTCTTTTTAAACCGTCTTAAACAAAAAGGAGCCTTCTCAGCTCATCTCCATATCATTGCCACGTCCTACATTTGGTTCAAAAGATTAAACTGTGAGAAAACAGCCACAGAAAGGCAGAGAGGTAAAATTTTATAGGGACCTTTCTTATCCACAATCCTTTACACAGAAAGGAATTTGCCTCTTCTTATCCACAAACCTCTCCATCCTTTCTGGAGAAAAACCTTTTTAAAATCACTATGGTGGGAATGAGCAAAATAGCTCCTCTGAGAAACTTGCTGGACTTGGACAACTGGGATTCACTGTGAATGTTCTCAGTGTCACTGCAAGTGGCATTGAAAGTGTCCCTGTCCTCAGTGAAACATTTCCATGGCTTTCACATCAGCGTTTGGTGGTGGGAACTGCACGGCCAGGGAAATCAGGAATTGCAGGAGCTGGTGTGTGCTGGCCTTGGCTGTTCTCTGTCTGGGAAGATGATTATGGTTCTAGGGAGCATTCCAGAGCCCTCCATCTCTGAGCAGTGGTGAACCTTTCCCAAAAAAACCCTCAGGAAGCAAGCAGATCAGGGAGAAGAAAGACATTTCTAAAGACTTGCTAGGAGAAACCCAACATTAAGGATGCAGAGATCATAGAATACCCTGAGTTGGAAGGGGCCAACAAGAGATGAATTAAAGACAGTTTTCCTTCCTTCCTCTTAGCAAATCCTGCCAGAAAGATGCACCAATCCAGCTCCTGTCCTTAACCAGGTTTCCTTCTTCAAAGCTGCTGAGTTCCTTCTCACTCTGCCATGACCAAACCCCCCCCTCCCTCCCTGCTCCAAAATAGGGGCTAAAAAACCCCCAGAAGTGCCCTGCACTGAATTAGTACTGCACAACAATAGAAATTTTTAGGTTCCTACTGCATTTCTAGGAAGACCCACATGCTACATGAGGAAGGATTTCATGGAAAAGAAGAGATGATCTCATAGCTCAGGCAATTGGATCCAGGCTTAGGTTGGAATCAGCTTCTGTCACCACCAAGCTGAGCTCAGTTATTTCAGCCAGGTGGCTTCTCTTTGTGTGCTCCTGGTATGGCCTGGCCCCAGGAGCCTGATGTGCCCAGCTGAGCTCAGTGGGAGCTGGGAATGAAGAAATGCTCCAAACTGCTGGGGAAAAGAGCAGCCCTTGGGGATCTCTCAATGAGCAGCCAAAAGTTAGAGGTTATTCCATCCTGTGTCCCTGTTTCCCCATCCATCCCATTGTATCCAACAACAGGGAAAGGGATATAAGAGGGGTTTGGATTTGCTAGAATGTTGTGATGGGCACATTAGGGACATGAGAAACAGAAAACTCAGAATGGATTGGATTATTGTAAATAAAGCACATGACTTACCTAAGGTATAAAGAAAGATAAAATACAAGAAAGATAAAAAGACCAAATTCAGGTTACTGAGGAACTCTTCCCACTTCTGCCAACTTCTGAAACTTTGGCCTTGCAACTTTTAATGCACTTACATAAAAATAGCTCAAAAAATACATGTGCTGGCAGAGTACTTTGATGGTAAGAGTAGCTGTAGTGCAGCTAAATCTCTTAGATAAATCCTAAAGCTTCAGGCTTTAACACTCTAGGAAAACAAGGAAAGGTATCTCAACTGTCTTTTGTAGGTTTTACAATAAAGATTTGCTTTAAAAAAGTATTTCCTCAGGCCCAGTGGACAGAAGGGGAAGATGCTGACTGGGGAGTGGGGGCAGCTAAGCACGTTTTAGGCCAGGAGGGTGGTTTGATTCCCTGTTCCATCACAGATTTCACATGCAGCCTTCTGAAAGCCAGAGTGTTAGAGGCACAAAGGGGATTCAAATTACAAAGTCTGAGGTGAAGAGCTCTGTAATCCCAGAGCAGCCTCCTCCTCTCCCTCTGCACAGCTCAGGCCAGGCATCAGTGGTGTCACCAGTTCCTCTCCTGAGGCTGGAAACTGCCCTTGGAAATCCTTCCCCATCCAGGACAGTCCGAGGCAGGGAAGCCTGTGGTGGATGTTTTTGAAGCACAGAGAGTGGGCCAGTTCCTGGTAATGGTCAGAGGACTGCAGGCTGTCAAAGAGCTCAGTGCTGTGCCTGGAGAGTGTCAAGCCCCCCTCTCCCAACCTCTGCAGAGCCTCAGGGCACAGGGGAGCTCCATAAACATTCCCTTTTAAAAAGGTTTTCTTTCTCTCCTCCCTCTCTAGAAGCAAGGCTGACACCTTGCCACACAGTCTATAAAGACCTGGATCAAATTTGAGGAGCTTTAAACCTTTTCAGTGTCTGAAATATGGATCTGTAGCAAAACTGAGAACCAATCCAATCCCCACACCCACACAGTGCTTGTGCTCCTGGCCTGCTTCATAACACATTTATAAACCATTTTCTGTTTAGTAAACTCTGCTTGACAAATCACTTAACTTCCAGCATCTGAAATAACCAGCAGTAAGAGATAAGGTAATGGCCTGAAGACAAGGATATTAATCCTAATTATTTCTGATAACACCCTCCTTTGAAATAGATGTTAATACTTAGCCAGCTGTGGTTAGTTCCCAAAAGCAGAATTTCAAAACACTTCCTTACCCAAATCAGCCTCTCTGACCTCAGATCTCTGCATCCCCAGACAAATTCCAGGATGTCAGTCCAAGCAAATCTTCCTAAGTGCACCTCAGGGAGTGATTCCTAGATTGGTACTTTCTACTGGAAGTACTCTGGGCTCTCTCTAAGGATCTTGGGGAAACACGTCTTTGCTCTCCCTCTCTCAGAGTTAAGAAAGCTCATTAAAATATTCAATGAAACCCAAGAAGTCTGTTGGTCACATAACTTGCCAGTTCATTAGAGGGGGTGGGGTTTGTTTTGTTTTTTAAAATTATTTTTAATTTGTTGCTTTGTGTGCAGCAATCTAACAAAGTTTAAAACCCCAACTGCAAACATTTTCTATGCTGGCAGAGCTGTTTTCTCATGCTGGTGACAGCTGAGTGACCTAGTTTTGTTTGCTGGTGTGGCAGCCTCTGTGGTGGGAGGCCCAACTGGGATGTCAGCAGTGTTTAGAGAGGGGTTGGGCTGAATGACTAAACCTGGGTCACCTGTGGCCAGCTGGGATTTCAAAGCCAACAGTGCAAGATAAGTGACAGGTGACAGTGCAGAGCCTGGGCTCAGGTCTGGGAAGGCAAGGATTCCACTTGGACCAGGTGTGGATCATCCTCCTTGATTATCTGTGATGGTTAATTGAAAAAACTCATCTCAAAGAAGAGCTGCAGCTTCACCAGGGCAGGAATCAGACTTTGACAGGTTGCCAATTCAGTCTTCTACTCACTGCTTCCAGAGGCTGCCCCTTTTCAGCTTGAGAGTGAAGAAAAAATCTTTCAGCCACAGCCAACACCGCTCTGGAAGCATCTTAAGAAAGTCCAGCTTGACCTCCACATTTCTCCCTTCCCACACCTTTGCAGAATCCCTGTAGGCTTTGTGCATGCCTTAAATTACCCCAAATCCTGAACTTTGAATAGAACACTTTGAGGAATTGCCACATGAGAAAACCATCTTCCCATCTTTCAGAGAAATATATTGCACAACATAAATATTAACTAAGAAGAAGCCAACAAAGATACAGGAAGGCAATATGATTAATATTATGGTAGAAATGCTAACAAAGAGACAGAGAGTGAAAAACTGGGCCAATCTGCCCAGTGGACTCTCTCCTTAGTGGTCACATCCTGATCTCTCTCATGCACTCTCCTACTTGTAGGATTTTCTCTCAGTGATTAACAAAGACACCATTTTCTTTGCTGACAACATAATTTCACTGAAATCCATGGATTTATGAAAGCATGACTTGGGATCACTCCGTGGCAAACACTCTGCTTCCTCTGGGTAAATATTATTAGAATGGTTGGGAGGAAGGAATGCCCTCTGAAAGGAAACGTGCTGCATCCAGGAAGAGGATTTTAAACTTGGCAAAATAACCTACAGGAAGCTGTTCCTGGTGCCAGACTTTATGCTATTGATTCAGTAAGGCAAACAAATGTTAGTTGGGTTTGTTTTCCTCACATCCTGAGTTCCAGCTCAGGAAGATCAGTATGTCCAACAAGAAAGTGCAACTAGCTATGCCCCACTTGCCTTGTTCTGGGAAAAATTCCAGGCCTAGGAAATGTTCAGAGGCCACAGCTGAAGGTTCCTCTAGAAAGGAGAATCTCTCCATGCCCATTTATGTCACTGGGAATGCTGCTGCCAACAGAGATCTGTATTTGGCTCCTGGTAATAGTTACCAATAATTACCAATCCCTCAGCCTTAACTGCAGGCTGGGCTATCCCTGCTTTGTGCCAATTATCCAGAACAGAAAACATCATCCTTACAAGGCTGGATTCAAGGGATGCACTGGTCAGGACCCATAGTACAGCAAAATATTTCCAAAAGAGTCTTTCATAATCCTATTTTCTCTGTTCTTCAGAGCCATCTTCCCCATGTCTGCCTCCCCTCTGGTGTTTGTGAATTTGTAATGAACTTTGCTGTGCCCAGGCTCTGGGAATGAACACACAGCTCAGCTTCAGCTGGGCCTCAAGCAATCAGCTTTGGATGAAATCAAAGCCCTTCCCCATATCAGCCACTTGCTAAATAATCTGCAAAATGCCAAAATCTGAGGTTCTCCGAGTCCTCTTGAAGTAAATGATCAAACCACTACACTTGGTAGTAGTTCTTCACTGCCTGTGGAGTTTGAGACATCACAGCTTTGTGACATCACAGCTTTTCCAAAGCATTAAACAGAACAAAGAACCTTAAAGACTCCCTGACCCAGCCTGTGGGAGCTAAAGCCACAGAGGGGAACAGCACCAAGGTTCCTCAAACCCCTTCAGTCCCACGGCATCTGCAGTGCCCAGGAAATACTGAGGGAGAGGGAACAGCCCCTTGATTTGCTCAGTTACTGCAGTTTCTATGAGCACCTGCAAAATACGACAGGCTCAGATTTCCAGATCACTTCAAAATTGCCCTGATATCATTTCAGTGACCTCCATCACCCCCAAAGGCAGAGACAGAAGCTTATTCAGTAGTTTAGTCTGTGATAAGAAAGAGTAGGTACAGCTCAGATAGAAGTACTGAAGCCCTGAAATCCTTTTACACATATTTTGGGATAAGAGGCAAAAGCTGCAGCCATTCAGATGAAAAGTGAATTGGCTGCCAAAATTTATCTTGTAACATAATCCACTGCTGAACAAAGAGGAGATGTTTTTTCTTCATATCTATATAGCTATACAGCCTTTCCCCATTTTTCTTGAGACCAGGGAATTCTGCAGGAGCAAGACTTTAAAGAGAAACTTTAATCTCCTTCAGAAAGTTTCAATTGTCGTGTCTTAACGTATGACTGGAAAGCCTTTTTATTAAGTTTTTATAATTTGTCCTGGTTATTCCTGTGATGAAGGACTTTCAGATTCTTCACACTTCACCCTTCAGGCAATCAGCACAGCATTACAGAGCTCTTTAGGAAATTAGATAGGGCCACACATCTGCACTGGGGGGTCAATAGTTAACTTGGACATTTCTCTGCTTCTGTTGATCACTCACTAAGTTTTACCTTCTTGATGAGTTTCAGTTCCTGGTGCAGTGAAAAAATGCCATTTCACTGTGCAGGGTGGTTTACAATTTTTCAGTAGAGAAATAAGATAATATAAAAATAATTTCATCTGCTTTCATCTTGAGGAGTATTCATTTAAAAATGAAAGCTAGTAAGACTTTTGGGCTAAATATAAGAATATTTTGACAGGTTGCAGCTAAAAAAATCCCCTTCTTTAGATCATAGAATCATGGAATGGTTTGGGCTGGAGGGGACCGTAGAGATCATTTCATTCCCCCCCAGCCATGGGCAGGGACCCCTCCCACTGTCCCAGGCTGCTCCCAGCCCCAATGTCCAGCCTGGCCTTGGACACTGCCAGGGATCCAGGGGCAGCCACAGCTGCTCTGGGCACCCTGTGCCAGGGCCTGCCCACCCTGCCAGGGAACAATTCCTGCCCAAAATCCCATCCATTGCTGCCCTCTGGTAGTGGGAACCCATTCCCTGGGTCCTGGGCTCCTTCAAGCCCTTCAAGGCCACAGTTGAGCCACCCTGGATCTCCTCTGCAGGTGAACAATCCCAGCTGTGCCAGCCTTTCCTCCCAGCAGAGCTGCTCCATCCCTCTGATCCCCCCTGGTGCCTCCTCTGGACTCTCCCACGGGTGAATATTTCCATCCCTTGCTGACGTGTCTTCCTCAAAGGAAAAGTTTTCCTCTCAAAGAGTCAGTTTTACCTGAAAATCCATAAACCCATCCCCTTCCCTGCTTGTTGATTGGGACTCATCCATTCTTATAAAGGTAGAACAATGGCTTTGTTACATTGCCCAAAAGTGCTGGAGTCACATCCTCTCCCAAGGGAGTCTCTTTCCCCGCTGGCTCTTGGCAGGCAAGGAGTGTCCCTCAGCTGTCACACACACCATCCTAGACTTCACCAGCACTGACATTTTCAGTTTTGTGTTATTCCTCCCACTCATCCTTCCCCCTTCCCCATTTTGTTTTCCATTTTGTAACCCAGCTCTGACAAGGACATCCTTGTTTGCAGGAAAACCACTGGCCACGGAGTCGCCTTTAGGCAAAGAAACCCCTGGCGCTATAAACCCATTTCCCTGAGCTTTATTAATTTTTCCGTATCACGATAATGATTTGCTGACCTGAGTGACAAAGGGGCCTCTCTTGTGCACAAACAGACACTCCCAGGCTCCTCCAGCACAGAATTCCCAGGGGAAGAGCTGTGTTTACCCACACGGGCTGACTTTATTTCTCTTCTGTCTGGAGTCAAGCGAGGCACGTTCCAGTTGAAGTCAAAATAATCCCAAGAAAATCCCTGAAACTTTAGACTTTCTGGAAGAGTTTTGGAACACCCCCAAAGGCAAATGGAGGGATTTTATGAAGCATTCCAATACTCATATGAAAATGATTGTGGGGAAATACACACAATGCAGATCGCTCCAGGGATTAGGAGTCTTCCAGCAAAGAATTCCTTCGGCTTTGCATTTCTTGCATAAAAGTATTTTTAAAAAACCAGCAGAGCATTCTAATCTCATTTCGGATGATTTGTTCTGACTGATGGGAGGTTTGATGCAGTGGCAGGTGAGGTGACTGTGCTGAGGTCTGATCTCAAGTATTTAAGGGACTATTGGCTCTCTAAGCTTATTTTCCTGCTTTTTTCTCCCTCTCCACATGTCTCTGTTTAACCAAACATCACCCATCCTGATTCTTCTCTCAGAAAGAGCAGGATAAGTCAGGAATAATCCTTGTGAAATGACTAAAGTCAGCCTAAGTAGAGAATCAGGCCTCAAAACCCAGCAGTGAGTTGTGAACCTGCCTTTTCTGTCACAAGTACAAAGGGCAAGCGAGACACTCCTGGATCAGAGGGAAAGCCTCTTTTCATTATAAGTGATTAACAAGCAGAAAAAACAGACCCTGACTTCTTAACTGGAAAAAAAA
>VYXF01003148.1:5131-25918 GCA_013397295.1 Polioptila caerulea
CCGGCATCGGCCCCCGGGGGCTCATCTGGAGAGGGGGCTGCCCGCTCTCGGCGGCATGCTTGCATTTCTCCGCGGTTTTGCGGTCGGGCTGGAGGAAGCCACGGCGCGTTCCCAGAGCCATCTGATCCCCAGATTGTCCCTGTACTTTGCCGAGGGGGGATTGTAGAGTTTGCCTGGGGCTCAGCCCTGCGTTTTGCTCACGACCTTTGCTCTGCCTGGGTTTGGGACGGCGGCTGTTGTGGTGGCACCCAGGAGCTATGGCTTTGCGGGACGCTCTGGGTGGGACGGAGGGGAGAGAGCAAACACTCTTTTGCCCCTCAACCTGGGGCACTGTCCCGGGGCCCGGCAGGGGCGCTGGACATTTGCCCGAAACAATTGCCACCCTGAACACCCCCAGCAGTCCTGCTGTGTCTGCCTGGCAGTGTCCTAGCTCTGCGCGCAGTCCTGTCTGCCAGGCTCGGTGCTCCCTCCCGTGCAACCAAGCAAAGGTTGAGCGCAGCTTCCTCTTGCTACCCCCTTCGTGGGGGCTGGGATGGGATTCCCCTCTCAGCAGCAAGGTTTGTGTTAAAGTCAAGCTGCTGCTAGCAACAGGGAGAGCTGCTTCTGTAAGCAGAAAGGCTTGGCCCTCCCCGGGGACCATGATCCTACCCTTTTCTCTCCTCCAGACTCTGTCCTGGCTCCTTCAGTTAGGCTGTGTCTGGGTACCTTTGTCTGCGCTCAGGATTCCCCCCAGCACCACAGACCTGTGGGCTTCTGGGGACCAGTGTCCTCCCAGCTGCACGACGGGCTGCCAGACTGGGAGGGAGCTGCAGCCAGGCAGGAGGTGGCAGGACCACAGAGCAAGGTGTGAAGATGTACTTCACCTTATGGAGGTGACTGAAGTGAGATTTGTAACTTGTTAGATCGTTGTTCTCCTAGCTGAAAGCTGCCTTGGGCACCCTGGATTGTTGTGAGGGGATCAAGAATTGGTTAAATGCTGTCAGCTCCCAGTGCTGCGGGGTGTTGCCTGTCCCAGCCAGGCTGTTGCCACAGGAGACCAGGCGATGGGCTTTTGTGAGCTTACTGGAGTTTGGAGTTCTTTGTTGCACAGGCAGCGTTGTGTTGGCAGCTGGTGCGGGAAGCGAGGTGCTGAGACTGCTGCTCCACTCTCTCCTATGTCCCTTTTTAACGGTGCTTAAAGGAGATCCCACTCTATGGAAGGCTGAGACATGGTGCTGTGAGGACTGGAGGACAAACAATGCGGGCAAGGCCTGAAAGCTGTGGGTGAGAGCCTGAATTGGGCAGCGGCACTGCCTCAAGAGGGAAGAGGAAAGCAATGGCGGTGGTTTTGGGAAATAAAAAGTGGAAGAGCTGAATTGCAGCCTAATTTTTCAACAATGAGCTCATTAAACACCAGCCTTGTAAGCAGGAAAAGCTAGGCTTTGCAGTTGAATGCTAATCAGCTGGTCAATGTGGCTGGAAAGCACTGCATACCCTGAGAGAACTGCTGATGCCAAAGAGGGGAGGAAGGTGGGCTGCATGGCTCCCCTGTTTTGTTTCCTGGACAGACAGCCAGAAAACCCTGTCCTGGTGTTCACTGTTACAGGCACCTGAGGTTTGCAGTGCAGAGGATCTGGTCTCTGGTCCATCTGCTGCCAGTGACCTGTCTCAACTATTGGCTGACATCACGTGCTCCATGAGGAGAGGAAATGTTCCCCTTAATTCCTGTCAGTCAGAGCTTGAGTTAATGTGATTAAGGCTTTAATTCTCTGTATGGCTTATTGGCCCTGGCCACTACAACTCAGGGTCCTTCTTACATCCCTCTCTCAAAGGCTTATTTTTTTCCTTCAGTATCTTCTCATTGCCACAGCATGCCAGGTTTTCACTATGAAACTTCCCATTCAAAAAAATGTTTATCAGTTTAGTGTGATTTGTAAATCTGTAGTTCAGACTAAAGTTTAGCCTGTGGGCTGGGTCATGGTGCTCCAGCTGAAAAGATGTCCTGGTGATAGTAGCTGCCCTGAATGCCTGTCAGGGCCTCCCATGGTATGGATGGTGGCTGTGACTGCCAAGGTGGAAGCGAAGAACTTGTCTGAAAGTAGGACTTATCAAAATATAGTGATCCATCCAGTGCTGTATGCTGCCAGCTATGCCAGGAGCATTCTCCCAAAGCAGAAATAATGCTTTTTGCTCTGGCTGCCACAGTTGGGCTCACTTTATCCCCTCTCTTGTCCAAGCCTCCTCTTGTCAGCATCTTTCCTTTTTGGCCCCATTCCACTGGAGTTGGGGTGCAGGTATCTACTGGAGTGCTGGGTGCAGACAGCTCTCAGGGTGGGTATTTTTTTGGCAGAAACCAGGAAATCTACAGCTCAGGCTAATTATAATGTGACCTAATTAGCTGCCTATTCTAACAATATGTGAGGACTGTGGTAACAACGATAACCTTTCTTTCCTGAGTTGTCCAAGTGAACTCTCAGGGCCTCTGGAGTCCCACAGCTCCCCTTGGTGCCATCTTTGTCCAGGAAAATGGCAGAGGGGAGTGTGAAAGCCAGGCAGTGAGGCTCTGCCTGGCAGGAATGACCTTTATGAGGAATGTAAGGGGGAGGAAAACAGACTTCATCTGTGGGGTGCAAGGGAGTGGAGGAATTCCAGTCTTGCTATTGCTTTTTATATCTAGGGAATTTCATGTGTTGCCCACACATTGCATAAGTGCCTTGCATCTGGCTGGTGGGAGAGGCTGTGATGTCCCCTTGCCGTCCTGGAGCTGCTTAGGAGCCCCTTTGCCAGGTGCCCCGGGCTCATCTGACATGCTGCAGCAGACCTGCTCTCTCCAGAGCTGTCGTGTGCCTTGTGCCTTGTGTGACCAGCTTTCTCCGGTCTGTGACCGGCTGTCTGTGGACTTCCAGTGGGCAGAGAGGTTATTCCCATGGAGACTCAGCCTGGGCCTGCAGGTCTTGCCCAACATCTTGGAGAAGATCTTAGTGGAGGAGACTCTCATCTTACCCTGATGTCCCTCCAAGAGCAGGAGTGCTCCTTCTTCCTTAGCTGCTGAGGATGGAGCTGCATGTGGCCAAGGAGCCTGTTCGGTCCCCACCCTGTGATGTGGAGGAATTGTTTCCAAAGCTCTTGGCAATAGAATAGCATATTCCATTTGGAATGGACCACCAATGATCACATCTAGTTCAACTGCCTGATTGCTTCAGGGTTGACCAAAAGTTAAGGCTTGTTATTAAGGGCACTGTCTAAATGTCTTTTAAACACTGACAGGTTTGGGGTACTGACCCTCTTTCTAAGAAGCGTGTTCCAGGGTCTGACAACCCTCTCAGGCTGAAAGAAAGGTCCAGTCTGATCCTCCTCTGAGGCAGTTTTGGACCATTCCCATTTGTCCTATCACTGGATATCAGGGAGCAGAGATCAGCACCACCTTCATGTAAGGTGAAATACAGTGCTCAAAGGGAATAAAGTGTTACTTAGAGTTTGAAATATTTAAGAGGAGATTATTACTTCAGCACCATTATTCCAACTGCTTTATTTCAGAGCTTCAATTAGGCCATTGCAGCATACAGGAACTGCAGATCAAAGTACAGGTGCTCATAGGATGTGAAGCAAGGTAAGGTGCAGCAAACATGTACAGAAAGGGCAGGTTTTCATTTCAGCATTTCTCAAGAAAAGTGAATGTTTAGAAACTGCTCTTTGATCCTTCAGGATCTGTGATTTTTCATTCAATTGTCTTTTTTTTGTTAAGTGGGGTTTTAGAGGCAGCTGGAAGGTGACTGCAGAGTCACTACAGGTGACGCAGTCCTTGGCATCTCCTTTTCCCTCCCTTCCTGATCCCTCTTTTTTCTGTGATGTAACAGGCATGTGTAACACCAGTGCAATGCCTGTACTTGGGCAGTAATTGTGCGTAACAAACTCTGTGCACTTAAGCAAGTCTGTTCAGCAAGTGTTCCCCCCGATTTTGTCTCCTGCTTTCCTCTCCCAGTGCTTCAGCAGCCAGGCATGTTCTGCAGTCTGGGTGGAAATGAGCTAGCATGGGAATCTGGGTGCATCCTTGTTGCAGCAGATTTTGGCAGCCACTGCTGTGTCTCATTTGCTGCCAGGAACACCGCTGTGGCAGAGCTTTATCACAGGGGCCACGGTGCCCATACCTGCCTGCAGCATCCCAGCTGTCACAGGTGGGATCTGCAGTAGCCATGGCACCAACCTGCTGCTGGACTGGCCTTCCTATGACATGAGATGTCTGTGCCTGCTGGCACAATTCCCCTCTGTCTGTAATGCCTGCACATCACTCGGGTGAGGCTTGGCTCATGCCCCAGGGAGCTTTGAGCCTGAAGGAAGCACAGCTCTGGTGTCACAGCAGGACAGTGAGTGATAGTAGGGCTCGCCAGGCACCTGAGTGCTGCGTGCTCTTGCTGTGCCCCTCCTGGAGTACAGGTTGGGATGGCTCCCCTGGCTGCTGGGGTGTGTTTAGCTTGCCCTGGTGCCCTCTTCCAGCTCTGCCTGTGGAGGTGATGGCTGTCCATCACCAGGGCAGGGCTGTGCTGCAGGCAGGAGAAGCATCCAGGGCTGGCTGAGCCCAGGGCCCTGAAAAGGGGCTCCCAAAAGGCAGACAGAGGAGTTTTATGATCTCTTGAAAGGCCAACTATGGGGTCTTTGGTGGGACTGAGGTGTGCTTGGAGCATCAACTGACCAGCAAGGTGCAGTCTGCATTGTGCCCCACAGTGTTGAATGCCTGTTATCTGTTGAGGGGAGGGAATGAATTGTGCTGTTTCTCGTGCCCTATAAATATGCCTCTCCCTAAATAGTCTGGCTGCACAGCAGCTGGGTGGCTGTACCCAGGTCCTAAAATAGTTCAGCTGTTTTAGGAGGCGAGGGGGCAGGGAGGGAATGTAGCAGTTTGCAGAGTGCTGCCATTGGGTTTCAGTGCCCCTCTGTCTGGCTGTTCCTGAGTGCAGGGGACTGGTAACCTGATTTCTGGGTGCTTCTCAGCACCAGCTGTACTCCGGCCCGGCATGCTCAACACCCATTGTGTGGCTGGTACAGAGTGCTGCTCTGCCAGGCCCGATGTTGGCAAGACCCCATTTCTCACAATCCTGGCTTTGTCCTGGCTCTCTGCTGGGATGAGCCCTGAAGCTGTGCCCCACGCTTAACCCTTTCAGGGCAGCGTACTGGCCCCTGGGCCAGTGTTTACCTGCAGGTAGTGTCCACAACAGGAGGGTGAGATGAGTACAGCAGGCACGGGCTGGGCTTGTGCCCTACTTCTGCCTTCATCTCTGTTACCCAGAGCTTCCATGTCAGGCTGGGCAGTGTCCCAGCCCCAGAGGAGCAGCCCTTGGAGGGGACCTTGGTATTATTTTACTTCTGCACCCAGCCAAAGGGCAGCATGGGCCTGCTGGGCCCCTAAAAAACCCAACTCCAAGTACCTCTCTGCCATTGTACATTTTGCTGCTGTGTCTAAGCAAAGGCACTGCATCTCCAACATCAACAGTGACAACTCCGCACCCTTTGTCCCAAACTTGAAAGAAAAGCAAATTGACAATTAAATATTGCACTTACTATGCTTCTGTGATGTCTACAAAGTGCATCTCAGTGCTGGGCTGGGTAAAGCTATGAATGTGCCTTAATTAACTGACACCTTCCTTGCTGTGAAGAACCTGGTGCACTTCTTCCCTATGACATCCTAGGTCTGTGACCTGATTTCTGCTCTCATGGTGGTTTCTTTCCTAGTTTTTCAGGACGGCGTCCAGCCTGGTGGGCTTATGGGTTTGCTGGGTACAGAGAGTGCAGGCAGATTGGTAAGAGGGGCTCTGTGCTAGCCTAGTCTGACAGTGATGTCCCTGTCATTGGGAGTGTCTTAGTCCTGAGCCCCTTGGAAACTAAGAGCCACAAAGAGTATCAGAAATAGTTGTGGGGGTGGTGAGATTCTAGAAATTCATGGAGGCCACCCTAGTTTGGGAGAAAAGCATGCTGTGCCTGTGCTCATGAAGGCAGGGGCAGAGATCTTGGCTGCAGCTCTGCTTTGTGCTGCTGACGCCTGTACGCAGTTTGGGGCTGGTGGCTTTGTTCGTGCCTTCCTTTGCCACAGCTTCCTCTGTGGCTGTGAGTTTTTTCAGCTGGAAAGGGCTTTCTTCCAGGGTAACCACAACTGTGCAGATCTCTGTCTGGGATTGCTACAACCCTCATTTCTTTGGAAGAGAGCTAACAGTCAATTAAAGATGATAGGTGGGAGGAATTGACTGGCTCCTGCCCACTGTAAAGCTTCAGCACTGTGCCTCGGGTTTCCTTCTGAATGGTTGAAGGGATTTAACTCTTCAGGGTTGAGATGGTGGAAGAGGGGCAGTGGCAGGCTGTGTGCCAAGGCTGAGCCCAGCTTGGGAGACACTGCCCTGTCCTCTCCGGTGAAGCCCTAGCTCTGTGCTGAACCCTGATGGCAAGACAAGGATGAAAGAGGGTTGTTGACTGGCTGATAACTGAGGGCCCATCCCTGCAGCTTTTGGACTTTGAAAGCCAGTGATAGCCCTGCTGGGTGTGAAGCACTGGTTGCTGGATGGGCCGGATGCTTCACCCACACCCACAGCAGATGTTGGGAGGAGTTGGTGCACAGTCCCAGGCTGTGCACAGCAGATCACTCGCTGCTTCCCCATCCTTAAAGCACTCCTCCCCTTGCACGAGTGCTCTCCTCTGAAGAGTCCTTGCAGTCCTTGGTGCTCCTTAGGGAGCATGGTCCCACTCTAACCTTGCTCCTGGAGGTGGGCACTGGTTTCCTCTGCCAGCCTGAGCCTCTGGTGCAGCCCTGGTACCACAGCCCTGGCTAGGATTGCTGTGCTCCCCTGGGACTGTCTTTCTGTTCTGCTTGAGGATACAGAATAAACAGCTGCCCTGAAGCATGGTGCTTGTTGTACAGAAGCATTTTGTAGAGGAAAGATCTTAACAGCTAGAGAGGGGGAGGAGTTTTGCTTACAAAGAAAAATTGCTTTCTGCCAAGAGGTTCTGCTTGGTCTCTGCTCTCTATTTCTCCTTGAAACTAGCAGGAAACCTGGCAGCAGCTGACTCTGTATGCCTTTGCCTCACCACGTTGGTGTGTGGTGTAAGCTGCGTGCAAGTTGCCTTTGTGCTGGACAGGCAAGTGGGTGAAATGGAAATCCCACTGAGATAAGCTGAGTTCCTCCATGCTCCTTCTGTGTGGGTTATTTGGTCTGAGCTCCCCTGAGTATTTCTCTCCTTGGTGAGACAGCTCTGAAAGCTGACAACTACTTCCCTGAGCTTAATATATCTCAGCACTGGCCATGTCATGCAGCTTCCCCTCTCCCCTGAGCTTTGAACTTTATCCATGTGTATGGTTCCTCTTCTGGGGAGACAAGTATGGGGATGATGGTGGTTGACTCCTTCCCCTTTGCACCCTGCAGGTATGACTCAGGACGGGATGGATATATCGACCTGATGGAGCTGAAGCTCATGATGGAAAAGCTGGGAGCCCCGCAGACCCACCTGGGGCTGAAGAACATGATCAAGGAGGTGGATGAAGACTTTGATGGGAAGCTCAGTTTCCGTGAGGTGAGGGTGGCTGCAGTAACAGACAGGGATGTGGCTTCAGGGTTGAAGGAGGAGGCAGCTGGGCCCCATATTCCGTGGGCTGTAGGTGGCCCTTTCCCCTCTGTGCTTTTCCAGTGGTGGGGTGCAGTGGAGAAGCCGGTGATCTTACCCATGCCAAGGGTGCAGAGCATTGTTAACCTCCATCTCCACGTGGCAGTCATGGTACCTGATGCCAAAGCTCTCCAACCTCCCTGCTTGCTTTGGGAGCACATTTGAGCCCTGTTGCAGCTGCTGGGAGTGCTCACTGAGCTCCCTGTTGTAGCTGGTGGGAGTTATGTCCCTTCAGTTTCTGGGTCTCATTGCTTGGCTCCTGTGGTACAGCAGCTGAGGCCTCATTTCAGGTGCAGTGCTGGAGCTCTGCTTGGAGCAGCTCATCTCATGGGGCATAAAAGGCTCTCCCAATTTGTATTGGGACCCTCTCTGCATCATACAGTGACCAGCTTTATGCTTTATGAGGGATGGTCACCTCCCTGCAGCAAGGAATAAATGTGTGGATGCAGCAGTTTGGTACTGCACGCTGGCTCAGCAGGGACACAGCTCAAACAGGTCTGTCTGTTCCCACTGTATTGTGACTGTATTGGAGGACAGGCCAGGATCCTTTTCCAGACAGAGGAAGAGAGAAAATTTGAGCAGTGACCTGCATGCACTCAGGGGTACCCAAATCACCTCAGCAGGAAGGGGGAACCCAGTTACCAAAAGCTCCTTTTGCATCATCTCTTCCTCTCAGGCTTTGATAGCTGGCTCAGTCACAAGCAAATGTCACACTGTGGCTTTCTGAATTAACCCACAGCCCCTTAGGCAGCAAGAGGAGGGGCAGCACTGCTTATGTCCTGCACCAGTTTTGAGAGCTGGTCTGCTTCCTTCTGTCCTGTGGGATGCCTGCAGTGGGCCCCGAGCAGCTGGGCTCCTTTGTTTCTGCAGGCACGATGCTCTCACCACGCCTCTTCCAGGGTAGGCTCAGAACTTCAAGCTGTCTATTGTGGAAGTTTGAGAGCTTTGGCAGTGCTGGAAGGGAGGATAAGCTGCCAAGACCTGTGACTGGCTGTGCTGGGTGGGGCATGGGGGGTGACTGTCACTCATAGAGCTGCTGCACCATCTCTCTGTGCTGGCACATCACACCATCTTCCTCTGCTTTTGTGCCCCAAGGGCTTTGTTGGATTTATCTCACTGCAAGAGAGCAGCAGGAGAAGACAGAGGCCAAAGACTGGTTTACAAGAGAGGGGGAAGGATATGCAAATCTGGGATGTGAGAGCCTGTCCCTGAGTTCCCTGCTGCAGGGTCAGAGGTGAACTGGAGGTAGCAAAGAATCCAGTGGAGCAGGAAGAGCACCGTGCCCATGGCCTCAGGTCACTGATTGCCAAATCACTGCATAGGCTAAGAAGCCCTCTGTGTGCATTCTGGGCCACCCTTTGTTCCAGGTGAAGAGCTGAGGACAGCCTCTGGGCTTGCTGCAGGGGATCTGTCCCATAGAAGAGAAGTGCCTTTATCCTCAAGGCCCTGTGATGTCCTAGCATCAGTGGCATGGCACAAGTAGCAGAGCAGCCCCTCTTCTGCTGCCACCTGTTTGGAGCACAGCCTCCTGCAGGGGTGCCTGTGCTGCCAGGCCCTGGCACGTGGTACGCGGCAGCTGGTGCTGTTGAAGTGTCTTGCCAGAAGGGAAAACAATGATCATGCAACTGCAAGCTTGAGTGGCCCATGGGTTGGATGAGGGAGCATCACTGGCAGAGCTCTGGGGACAAATTACACAGCAGCTTTGGCAGACACCCAAAGCTTCCTATAGTAGAGAGCAGCAGGATGCTTCTTGCCTTGCTGCAGTTGTGCCCTGTCCAGCTGCTGTGTTCAGGCAGAGGGCTGACAGGGAAGCAGGTTCCCTGGTGGGTGAGGAGGCCTCAACCATCCCATAGGCCTGTCCCATTCTGCTTCTCATTGGTGGTGACAAGCAAGTATGTGGAGGGTGACTAAGCTGACTTGGGTCATTCAGATAACACCAGGAGAAACCTGGTTTAAATGCGTGTCTGAACTCAGTAGGGTGCAACTACAGTACTGGAGGGCTCCTCTCTGCCTATCTAGAGAATACAAAGTCCTGGCATACCTGCGTGAACATATTCTTCTTGTGGTCTGGCCAGAGAATTGGTAGGGACCTCTTTCACTTGCAATAGATCACCCTTTTCTACTGCTTTGAGTAGTGTTCTCCCATCACAGATAAGCTGTTGCCTGGCAAGCAGGCTGCTGACAAACCACAGGCTCTGTTAGGAAAGCTGTCTGCTACCATTGACCTTTGAATGTCCACCAATACATTAAAAATTAACTGTACAAGACTCCTGCCGTGACTCAAGCAATGAAATTTAGGCTTTAAAAGATTAGGTATAGTGCAGGGAAAAAACCCCACCCCTCTGACTGTCTAGTTCCATCATTACCACAGGAAACAGGAGTTAATTGCTGTGATAGTAATGTGTAATTGGAGCTGCTACCTAGAACTCACAGAAATCCACCCACTGCCCCCTACACCCTAACTAGCTGGAATGTTGACCCACATCATGTGTTTGCTACCAGGGTTGGTGCAAACCACATCCTTACATAGTGCTGCTTTTCTGGCAACCTGTTGTTGCAAGGCTGCTGCTGCCTGTCAGTCCTGCACCTTTCCTTGCATGATGCCCAGCCTGGCTCTGTGGGGTGGGTCTTGGATCATAAAGGATATGAGAGCAGATGCAATTTAGCAGGTTAGTGGGTTGGAAAGAGTAGGTCGTGTTGTCTTCTTTGAGGACAGAGCTTTGAAAGGTACCTACCTACATTATTTACTTTTCCTTGTCTGTTGACATTTGCTTGAGGCTTAGCTGCACATGGTGTGTCCTGGGCCCAGCAAGGGTGTTACACAGGCTGGCAATGGGAGCTGAATGCAGATTGCTGGTGTTCTCTCGTTAGTAAGGGCCAGTACCTCAGGGTAAGGTTGGCTGCAGACTGTGTGCTGGAGCAATTGCTGCTGAGCTCCTGTGGGAACCAGCATGATGTCCCATAGTCCACCTTGCCAGATCCTTGGGACTGACGTTATACTCTGTCCACCCTAACCAGTGCCTTAGTCGCAAGTTTCCTTTAATTCAGCCTGCCCTTTGTGGCCACAGCAGCCTTTATTCTTCTAGATGATTGCTGCAGCATCTCTTCGTTTCAGGATGATTCATGCTCACTTGTACTCATGACCCAGTCCCTCCCCAGGTGACAGCTGTGTCAGACGTCAGGATTGTGCTGCCTCCACTGCTCTTTTCCAATGCCAGGAAGTGGGACTTTCAGGGTGGAGCAGGAGGAAGCATGACTAATGCCAGCCTAGCTGCTGGCCCTCTGTGTCACAGTGCCTGGTGGGGGCGAAGGGGAATTAGCCAGAGCCCAGTGGATCTGAGCAGAGGGAGAGGATGTCTTGGGGAGGATTTGGTTTCTTTCTAAGCAGGATGCTTTGCCTGTTCAGCAGTGAACTGTTTATTTCTTACATGTGTGTATTTGGTTTGCATGGCCAGGTTTTCAGAGCAGGGGGTCTACAAGGAGTGACTTCTGTGAGAAGCTGTTAGAATCTTCCCCTGTGTCTGATAAGGCAAAGCTAGTTGGCTCCAGGACAGACCTGCCACTGACTAAGGCAAGCCAATCGGGAATGATAGTTATGCCTCTGTGGTAACATATTTAAGAAGGTTAAAATGTTATTGTGCAGAGGTAATTATGGCCACAGAAGAGAGGAGTGAGAATGCTAGAGGAACAGCTTTGCAGATACTCGAGCCAGTGGAGAGAGAGGAGCAGGAGGTGATCCAGGTGCTGGAGCTGAGGTTCACCTGCAGCCCATGATGCAGGCCATGGTGAAACAGGCTGCCCTCCTGCAGCCCGTGGAGGTCCATGGGGATGCAGAGATCCACCTGCAGCCCATGGAGGATACCCATGCCAGAGCAAGTGGTTGCCTGAAAGGAAGATGTGAACCCAGGGGAAGCCCATGCTGGAGCAGGGGAAGGACTCTTCTCCCTGCACAGTGTCAGGAACAACCTGTAAAGAACTGACCATAACCCCCATTCCCTATCTCCCTGTGCTGCTGGAGAGAGGAGGGAGAGGGGAGGGGAAGGTGTCTTTAGAATTTATTTTACTTCTCATTATCTTGCTCTAATTTTGTTAGTAATAAATTCAATTAATATCCTGAAGTTGAGCCTTTTTTGTCTGTGACTGTATTTTGGTGAATAATCTCTCCAGGTCGTTAAAACTCACGAACTTTTGTTATCTTTTCTCTCCCCTTTGAGAAGGGGAGTGATAGAGTGGCTTTGATAGCCTGGCATCCAGCCAGGGTCAACCAACTACCATGTGTTTAGAGAAGGAAAAGTTGCCTTGCCAAGCCCAGCCTGCTTTCTGCTTGCCCTGTGCTGAGCACTCACAGGTTAAGAGGCTGTTGCACAGAGCAGTGCCTGGTGAGCTGCCTGTGTGAGAGGGCGGCCAGCGCTGCTGTCATCTCCACACCCTTCCTCATGGGAGGCTTCCCAAACTCTTGCATTCCCACCACCCTCTGCAAGCAGCTTGAAGCAGGGCTGGCTCAGTGTGGATGCTGGGACTCTGCTGCCCTCCTCTGGGACAGCTTGGGCTGTCTGTAGGAAACAACAGACTCCCCAGCCCGGCAGTCTGAGGAGCACAGCACTAGAGATATTGATGTTCCTGTGCAAAGGGGTTTCAGGGCAACCCTACCTGGTATCTGCAGCCCTCTGGCCCAGCCGGAAGAGCTGCACTGGCGCAGCTTTGTTGCTTGTGCTCCTTTTGTATCTGAGTGGCTTGTCCTTGTGTCTGCTCTCTCTGTGCTGTTCCAGGCACTGACACACCTCCTGGGGTCACCGAGAATAGCAGGGAGTTACAGGACCCCTGCAAGTACACCTAGAGCTTCCATATCTTAACCTGGAGTTTGGTTGGCAGGTGGATGGTGGTGCAGAAGTCTTTATTTTTAAGCAGGCAGGTCTTGTTCCTTCTGTTAAAACAAAAAACAAAAAGTATGCTTTTGTGGAATGAGATATAACTCTCTTTTTTTTGTTTGTTTCCCTTTTCAATTCACTTCCCAATATACACTTGGCTGTAGTGACTCTGGATTTGTTAAATGGCCATGGTCCAGTGCAGGCCAGAAGTTTCACACCAACTTGCTCTGTGGATGCTTGTTCAAGCCACTCTGTCACAAGGGCGTGCACACACCTGGGCTGATGTTCTCTCTAAAAGGACTGCACTGATGCCTTGGTTCAGGGAGCCTGAGGTGAACCAGAGCTGTGTTTGCCCTGCTTCCACTGTCATGGGATGTGACCTGAGTCCCTAGAACACTGGGGAAGCTGGGGGAGGGCTTGTGAATACACCATTAGGATGTGAGGACATAAGGAGCTATATCTGAGCCTGCCCAATGGTTGTACTGGGCAGGTGCAGAGGTGGTCTCCTTCCTCTAACCACATAACAGCCTGGGCTTGGTAGGAACTGTGCTTTACCAAGGCTCTGATTCCTGGGAAACCTTTTCCTATGAGATTCTTACTGCTTTTATTCTGTAACACGACCATGTACTGGAGCACAAGTTCCTTGGTGCCACTTGGTTTATACAGACCCGGTTTCCTTTGCTCTGAAATGTGAATTCCATTCCTCTCCAGGTGATTGTGCTGTTTATATTTTAAGTTGTTTGAGCCTCAGTGAAAAACCTGAATGTTTCCTCTCTGTCTTGCTAGTTCCTGCTGATTTTCCATAAAGCTGCAGCTGGGGAACTCGAGGAGGACAGCGGCCTGTTGACTCTTGCGAAGCTCTCGGAGATAGATGTATCTATTGAGGGAGTCAAAGGAGCCAAGAACTTCTTTGAAGCTAAGGTATGGTGTGGCACAGAGGAATATGGAAAAACTCAGCTGTAGCTGAAGTTCAGCTACTCAGCTGTAGCTGAGTTTCCTTTCAAATTTTGTTGGACTCTAGCTAGAGCCTTTATGTGGCTCAGTCAACACACAGGAGCAATGTAATTCACAGTCTGTGTTCTGGGTCTTACCCTGGTAGAGCTGACTGGCTGACCTGTGTCCCTGTGGCTGACCTCTTTTAAAGACAAAAGTGTCCTGAAAACTAATGCAATAGGGACAGAGTTTTCCCATTTTGCAAAACCTCCCTCAACCTGAACATTCTGAGTTCAGTGGTGAATGGTGTGTTTTGGAGTATAGGATTTCAGATATCTCTTTCTCTGTAACCTTTGGAATCAAAATCATTCTGCAGGGTCCTGGGGTTGGCAGAAAGAGCCGTACACCATCTGAAGCTGACAAAGCACCCTTTCTGAAAGCTCTCTTGGAGAGAAAATAATCCTGCTTGTTTATATAAGAAGTTTTTTCCCAAGAGCCTAACACAGCTATTGCACAGCAGATGTACTGAGATGAAAGCTGGAAAAATAGCCAGCAAGTAAACAATGTCTCTTTGATCTGCAGATTATCCATGGTGTAGTATGATGTTCTCAGATTTGGCTGTGATTCAGAGTGTTTTCTGCAGTAATTTCTCCCACTGCATACTCACAACCTATGCCCTGCAGCCTGCTTATGGAAATAATGTATGTGACCCAGTACAGATGGCCTTGTTTTGGTCAGTTGTTAGTGACTAAAGTTAGTTACCATTAGTAAGTGACTTTTCTTTCATTGGTGTTATAGTCAAGGAAAGTAACAGGTATTGGGTGTAAAAACCCAAGCTCTGCAGTATAATTAATACTTGAGCTGTCCTGACAGTATCCCAGCGAGCACTGGGAGTTCTGCAGCAGGTAGTTCTGTGTTGCTCATCTGGGAGTAGCTCAGGCTTTGGCTCTCCCTCTGATGCAAGGCTTGACACTTGTTTATTTTCTCTCTGTCTCATAAAGGCTCAAGCCCTCTCCTCAGCCAGTAAGTTTGAAGCAGAGATAAAAGCTGAGCAGGATGAGCGAAAGCGGGAAGAGGAGGAAAGGAAGCACCGCCGAGCGGCTTTCAGGGAGTTAAAGTCTGCATTTACCCAGTAACCAAGCAGCCAGGATGCACTCTGAAATTGCACACGACTTGGTACGTTTCCCAGATCAGGGCTCTGCCTGGACAGAACTGCTTGGATCCTGCCTAAAACTCATCCCAGCTTTGCTAGCCTTCCTTTCCTGAAGATCCTCCTGCGCTGCCAAGGGCACAACTCTCGCAGTTACTATGCATTGATCATGATGTCAATAGTAGCAGCTGTGTGCGGGCTGTTTGCTCTGAACTGTTACGAGCATATCACCCTAAAGCAGAAACAGCAGGTAGCAAATCAGGTGAGCACTGACCAGCGTCATGTTTGCCTACTTCATTCTTTCCCATACATAATTTTTCTCTTAATCTTGTATTAATTCATTCCTTGCTTACAGGCAAGTAGTGAGGTCTTGTGTAAATCAGGGTGTACAAAGTACAGCTTGACTTCTGTATGTTAGTGTGTTGTCACCCTTTTCTTATTTCTCAAAGCCCTGTGCCACAGGCACCGTGAAAACACTGTGAAGAGAGAAAGATAATTACTAGGGACATGGATCAAATTCACTATCATTTCCTGTAGCATTTTCTGCCACCCAGCATGTTGAAGAGTCTTCCAGTTTCTCTTCTCTGAAGTGCCATAGTAACAAACTCTTCAATAAGAGGCAAGATTTCCCAAGACTTCAAAGGGAAGAAGCTGGCTCTCTTAGACGAGGAATAGAAAACTGAGTTGCCTGACCATTTATCTTCTTCCACTTCTTTCACATTCCATCAAATTTAGTGTACTGTACAGCTTTGCTGTTATTTTCCAGGCTTAGGCAGCTGTATCTTTTTAGGGAGTATTGTCAGCTGGACAGTGCAATCAGATGGGCACACTGGGGTTTTCTATTTGGAAATTTGCTCATAACCTGAATCATGAAGGTGACATTGTTTGATTTCATTAGATGCACAACAAAGGACACCAGCACAGCATACTGAGCAACCCCTGCTCAGAGAGCAGGGAGGTGAGCACATTTAACTGAACTGAATTTTGAGGGCTTGCATTATACTATTAGCCATTTTTTCTTGGAAGCACAGGAAACTTGGCCACAAATTTTGAGATGTCTACTGCTTGTCTGGATATAAACACTGTCAGTCATGGCAGGGGAACTTCCTTCAGAGACTTCTCTCAAGACATTGATTTGCTCAAATTCTGCCTCTGCTCTTGCCCAAATTTGTGGCAAAATGTTATTTTCTTTTTCCAGAACGAAACTCAGCAGTCATCTTTTCACTTGTCTGTTTTGCTTCTTAAACTGTGAGCACTAAACTGTGAGCATGGAATAATAAATAGAAAAACCTCTACTCTTAATGTCAGGTGAAAGAATTGCTAAACAATTAAACTGTGTATATATCTTCACAGATTATATTTTATAAATCACGCTTTTTTAGCTAAATATTTATAATTAAATGTTTTTATACTTTACAACAAAGCAGATAATTTCATCTTCAATTATTTCTCCTGTTGCTGAAACGTAAAAATAAAGCATTGTTATCTCCAGTCTTGTCTGTGGTTTATTTCAGGCCTTTGAATTTTTCACAAATTGCAATAGTAATCCCCAAAGCTCGGCATCCTGACTTGGATAGTGGGGGAAGTGTTCAACCCCTTCTTGATAACACTTCCTCTTCTGCACAGCAGTTCTGGTGTAGAAAGCCCTAATGTTTGCATTTCCTCAGAAAGGGACATGGCTGTGTAAATACTTGAAATACTGCCCACTGCTAAATGTTGACATCTGAAGGTTGTCAGCCTTATCTTAAAATAGCCTCTGTCTCAGCCCCCATGGTTCCCCAGCTGGGAGCTGGGCAGGTTGCTTCAGCTAGAATTCCCTCTGCATTTCCTGCTTCTGCTTTTATTAAGGGAGAAAAAAAGAAAAATACATGGATATCTGAAAATGTGTCTAAGCATTATGTTTCTACTATTGCTGATCTGCTAAGCTTTGCTGGCATGGCCACACTGAGGAGGGGGTTCAGGAGGAGGTTTAACCAAGCCTCGTTTGAGGTCCAGTGATGAAATAGAAGCCATAAATATTTTATCCCATGCAGCTCTGCTCTGTGCTGATACATTCACCATGTCTGTGAGTCCTCAGGTCTTGGAGGTCAGGTGAAATCAGGGTGAAGGTTCCTTAGTCTCTATTTCCCCAGGAAAATTGTGACACTGCAGCTCTTGATTTTTGGGGATGTTTTTTTGTTGCTTTTTTTTTCTTTTTCTTTACACCAAGCGCTGCTGAGTTGTGCTGCTTTGCACGTGCAGCTGGGTAAGGAGCCCAGGGCTGCAGGAGAAGAGGGTGAAAAAAGGCTTTCCAGTGGTTTTATTTTAACAGAATTGAGTCTACTCCAGCTGCCAAGTTTCAGACAGGAAATGAGCATTGTCTATGGTTTTGTTCAATTCAAACAGGTGCTGTTAGTGGAGACCTGCATTCAGTGCAGTGAACAGTAAGTGCCTTTGGATGTGCATTTATTTGGAAGTTTTAGCAATGTGTGTTTTGAAATTAGCTTTGCAAAAATGGAAATTAGGAAATTAAATGCTTTCTAAATTGTTCTGTTTTATTGGCAATTAGATTAGATTAGTGTCATTAGGTATGCAGAAGTACTAAAGAGAAGTTATCCAGCTATATCTCCCACCCAAAACCATATGACAACTCTTAGTTGTATTTACCTGTAATTTACCTATTACAGTCCTTGATGCTCTGTCCTTTTATGCCTGATGTCACCACAGGTGGCTCTCAAAGGTCCTGGCAATCCCAGCTCACTTTAGTGGTGCCTGCTGGTACATTAATGCCTGTCTGGTATTTTGGACAAGCCCCAAGTGACTCTTAAGTCTGTGATGGCAAGTAGAGGAGCTTGATGAAAAACCTGTTGCACTTGGTGGTCTTTCTCAGAAGGGACAAATACTTGGCTCAAGTCATTCATTCCATTCATCATGGAAACTTCAGGTAGTCCTTAATTCCTGAAGGGCTTTTGTTTAACATTTCCCAGAGCAGGCAAAGTACACTAGAGGAGTCACTGGCACTTCAGCCAGCACCGAGGGTGGGTTCAGCCTGTCTGGATGCTCAGATTTGCAGTGGATTTCTTAAGGATGCTCCTGTCACAGTCATTGCCATTGGCTGCAGGGGACAGCCTATGGCATTGGAAAGTCTTACCTAAAGAGCTCAGCATGGCCACAGTGGAGAGAAAGAGAAATGGTGTGATCAAGCTCCTCCTGGCTGAAGGCTCGGGGTTTATCTGTGTGGATTAAGGTGACAAAATAACATTTTTACCTTATGGGAGTGTCCAAATAAATCCAAGACATCTAAAAGTAATTGAGTGTTGCAGCTTGTTTGTGGTATTCTGTCTTTTAGCACAAACCACCTGAGGTGACAGATGCATTGAAGTGACTGACTTTAAAAACTGCAGTTGGATGTTAGCCTGTTTTGCTGCTGTTTTCATTATTTTTAGGGATATGACAAATAAGGACATGGAAAACAGTGGCTGCTGAGAAGACATTGCCTCTTCCAAGACAAAATCCCTAGTTATTTCAACAAACAGGGGAACCACTTTTCCAAGTAACAAAATGCAGGAGTGGCAACGGGAAACATGGTTGTGACACATCTTTGTGGGCTGCTTTGTGTTGATTATTTATCATTTCAAAGCTGTGCTCTGTTCATAGCTCTGCCAGTGTACTGAGGGAGGTGGGCTCTTGCCTCAAAGCCAGAATGGGTGAAAACAAGGGGTTAGTAAGGAAAGTTTATAGTTTGTTGGGGATGCTGCTTCCCTGCACTTGGGTTTTTAATAGTGTGGATGAATTGGCACAGTAATCCAGGGCTCTGAAGTACATCATGCCCTTGGTACCCAGACTGGCTGCTGGGGTGATTTCACACCTACACAATATCAGCTGACATTCTGTCATTGAGCCATGCAGGAATTTTACCGCATGGGTACAGTCTTGAATTTTCATGAGATTCTCCCTGTTCTGCTTGAATGAGTTGTGGAAGATTTATGCATCTGCTATTACCAAAAGATTGTCATCTGAGTTTCCTTGAGGTATTTTACAGAAATGCCAAGTTGTGCAGATGAGGCATGTTTCAGATGCTTCTTGAATTTGAATTTTTTTTTTTTTTGTCTCGGTAATGTAATGTTTGTGCTAACTGGGATAAAAAAACTTCCACAAGTGCTAAACAACTCCCATCTCAGATAAAGGTTGTCTTAGAGCATGTGAAAATATTTTTGAGTGCTCAAACTCACATTTGATAAGTAGAATAACAAGGCACAGCTGCTTCTGCAATGAAATTGGAAGTTCTCACTGACAGCTTGAAATGCAGCACTGTCTCCCTCCCTCCCTCTCTTTATCATTATTAGTATTGGCTCAAGCTGTGTGACAACAACCAGGGGAATTGAATGCAGCTTACCAGAGGCCAGCCCTTTTCTAGGGAGCTTTGCTTTTCCATACCAGCCTCCTAATGGAGAAATTCCATTCTTGTGTTTTTGGGTGAGGTAGTCCTATGTAGCTCTCAACTAAAAATAAGCCCCAAGAATTACAGGCTTTCAATCCATTAGCTCATAAGAATCGCTGTTGCATCATTTTTGGCTGTCATTCAGTACACAATGACAAGTATTTATTCACCTAGAAGAGGATGGAGAAAGCTACATGGGTTGTGGCTGACATCGTGATTAGAGTGAAATTGTTTCAGCTGAAAACAGTAATACCTTCGGCAGTGCATAACAGCCAAGAATAGTTTTTTACGCTGAAGGAACCACATGGGGCTATTCTACATCATGTACTAATATGGGTTTGGGGACTAAAAATAAACTGGTATTTTTAGCTGAAGCAAGCTTGCCTTGAGCTCCTGATTTTTCCATCAGAAGAGTCAAAATATGTAACATCTCATGCCCTTTCTCTGTCAGCAGCAACAGCAGCTGCCGCTGCCTCCCAGGGTGACTCCCACGGCAAAGTGTCCCCAGGGCTCCTGCAGTGCCCGGGCGAGAGCAGGTCCAGTCCTCGGTGCCTGGGCACTGTGAGTGTTCACACATGGTGGCTTTTCCGAGAGTTGCCTGTGGCCACCAATAAAGCTGAATTGCCTCAAGGAACCACACAGAGGAAACAGAAAAGGTTGGGAGCCACACTGTGCTGCCGAGGCCGTGTCTGTGTGTGTGTGTGACGGAATCATTCAGGTTGAAAAAGACCTCTGAGATCACCGAGTCCAACCTGTGACCGACCCCCACCTTATCAACCAGACCAGGGCACTGAGTGCCATGTCTAGGTATTCCCTGAACACCTCCTGAAACAGTGACTCCACCACCCCCCTTGACAGCCCCTTCCAATGTCTAATCACCCCTCCTGTGAAGAATTTCTTCCTAATGTCCAACCTAAACCTCAACTGCTGCAGCTTAAGGCCATGCTCTCCTATCCCTTGTTCCCTGGGAGCAGAGCCCGACCTCTCCCTGGCTGCACCCTCCTGTCTTAGGGACTTGCGGAGAGCAAGAAGGGNTGCCTGGGCACTGTGAGTGTTCACACATGGTGGCTTTTCCGAGAGTTGCCTGTGGCCACCAATAAAGCTGAATTGCCTCAAGGAACCACACAGAGGAAACAGAAAAGGTTGGGAGCCACACTGTGCTGCCGAGGCCGTGTCTGTGTGTGTGTGTGACGGAATCATTCAGGTTGAAAAAGACCTCTGAGATCACCGAGTCCAACCTGTGACCGACCCCCACCTTATCAACCAGACCAGGGCACTGAGTGCCATGTCTAGGTATTCCCTGAACACCTCCTGAAACAGTGACTCCACCACCCCCCTTGACAGCCCCTTCCAATGTCTAATCACCCCTCCTGTGAAGAATTTCTTCCTAATGTCCAACCTAAACCTCAACTGCTGCAGCTTAAGGCCATGCTCTCCTATCCCTTGTTCCCTGGGAGCAGAGCCCGACCTCTCCCTGGCTGCACCCTCCTGTCTTAGGGACTTGCGGAGAGCAAGAAGGGCCCCCCTGAGGCTCCTTTTCTCCAGGCTGAGCCCCCTCAGCTCCCTCAGCTGCTCCTCTCAGACTGGTGACCCTTCCCCAGCTCTGCTCCCCGCTCTGAACTCGCTCCAGCCCCTTAATATCCTTCCTGAATTGAGACGCCCAAATCTGGACACAGGATTGAAGGTGTGGCCTTACCACTTACTGCAAGGGGAACTAACGCAGTGATTTGATTACCAGGGGGTTCGGGCAGGGCGGGAGGCGCGGGTCCCCCCCGGGCCTGCCTCCCCCCGCC
>VYXF01003148.1:26074-36593 GCA_013397295.1 Polioptila caerulea
CCGGGAGGCGAGGCCGCCCAGGGGGGAGGGGGGGTGCGCCTGGAAGGCCCCCCTGCGCTCCCCATGGGTCTCTGCAGGGGTCACTGGAGCTGGGGCGAGCGGGCCTTGAGCTCTCTATGCGGGTCCTTGGTACTTGTCAGGCGGCGGCGGGGCGCCCGCGGCTCCTCACCGCCCTCCGGGGCCGTCTCCCCTCGCACTGACCCTTGTGAACTCGCTCGTGCCCTCCCAGCCCAGCGGGAGCGCCGCGGTGAGCCCCGCTTCGAGCACGCCCGGCCCTGTCGGGTTGCACTGGCCGAGGAAGGAGGGAGCTCCGAGCCTTCCCCCGCGCAGGCAGCAGGGTTTGGGAGCAGCGGTGACCGGCAGTGTTTGACTGGAGAGGCCTTGGCAGGCTGAAGAGAGCATCGATCAGAATTGTGTACGTTTGGTATTGATCCAAGACAAGTAGTTTCAGTGTCAACAGAGCACTTATGGCTTTTTCAGTTCTCTGTGATTGCACTTTGAATTGGGACAAGGTGTAGGCCAAAAAGAGGTATTGCCAAGTAGTGCTTCTGGAATAAAAATCTATGTTTTCCCCAGTAACACTCAGTTCAACGTTCGTGGTGTGCTGCTTTTACTGTAATTCTTGAATATCTGTTTGCTTGGGTGGGCAGGGAAAGGACTTTTGAATTCTGGTTGTATTCCTCTAACTTCTTGCTGCTCATTTTATTTTCTTGCTTCAGGAGCTGACTTGGGCAAGTTCCTGGAAAGTACGTGTGATTTTTTTTTTTTTCTTATGACTCTGCTGGTTGCTTTTGTTTTTAAGAAACTCTTTAATAAACAAAAAATAATTTGCTGGTCTGTGAATGGAGCATTTGGTTGATACACAGTGTGATAATTGGAAACCTTTGTAAACAAAATTGGTTGCAGTTGTCACCAACAAAAGCTTTGTTTTGGTATTTTGAAGTTTTGTGATTGGGTGGTGACTGCAGTAGATAATAAGAGCGTTATTGCTATGAGGTGTTGGTTTTCTTGCCATGCACTTGAATAGGTATCCTTTGAGCAGTTAGCTGATGCCAGCACGAAAATGTGTGACCTAATTAATCCTGGGGGTGCCAGCAGAAATGCTGGAGTATCCATGGCCCCTTCTGCACCTGCTTTACTCCCCAGGTTCATGTAGTTCTACAAGTCAGTTGATGTCAGTGGTTGTGTGTTGGTGTTAATTTCTCAATGAATGTGTGATTGTAAAAAAAATAAAGTTTCTGTCAAATAACTGGATTAAAGAGAAGGCAAAATTTTAACCCTGGAAGTTGGATGTCACCTTTTATATTGAGATGTTGATAAACTGCTTCAGTATCTGACAATATTTTGTGTAAATACTGGGGCTGAATGGTTTTAAGAGTTTCTCAGGCTCTCCCAGCCCCTGGATACAAGAAGGTGCCTGGGAACACCTGGTTACTGTATTTCTTTTGGGGCCTTTTTCTGAACGGTTTCTTGAGCCTGTGTTTTAAAGCAAGAGCATAGAATTAAAATGTAGTGTGGTTTTGGAGCAAGAATGATTTGTTTCACAGGGTGCTTCCAAAAAAATTGGATACCACAGTAAAAACTTGCACTCTTGCAGACTCTCTTCTCTTTTTGTTACAGGTGTTGACCTTGAGGATTGTAAAATATCCTCAGGTGCTCCTATTAGCACTTTTGCTTGCCTTTCTAAAACATAGAGTAAGCTAAAACTATCATCCCTGTGATTATGTAGAAAAAAAAAGCTTGTAAATAGACAGTTGAGGGCTCTAATTAATTTTGTCCTTGCTGTTACTCTTCAGTTGAGGAAAAAAAGCTGTGTTAAAGGAGTGTGAAGTAGGTTTTGGGGTTTTTTAAGGAATTGGGACTGAGCACCACTGTATCTCTCTGCTAAGGCCTGAATAAGTCTGAATAAAGTTCTGTCACAAACTGGAGTTCCTCATACTTGAATGTAAGGAAAAAATCAGCAGTTTTTTAAGAACTATAGCTACTTCATTAAAATGAAAACAACCCTAAATGTCAGAGTCTGATGGAACAAATTGTTGGGATGGCTGAGTGGCTGAAGGCTTTGCTGGAACATCTCTCTGCTAAAAGGTCTTTCTATTTAAACCTGAAAGGGAAAACACTGGTTCACAGTAACTGATGAAGATGAGCTGGGCACTCTGATCTGTGCTTTCCCCTTTTGGCCTCTCTCTTCATTTATTTATTTATTTTATTTAATTACTAAGAATGTGAAATTTGATTTTGCCTACTTTTGTCTGGTCTTGCAAGTTCAAGTAACTGTCATATATATGTTTCTTATTCTTTCATTGAGGTCTTTAAAATTCTCCCTTAGGACTTTTTAAAGTATGGTATTAAGTTCTCTCTTAGTCTGATTGAGAAAAAAAAATCCATTTCCTAACAGTTTTTCTTATTTTTTCTGTTTTTCTTTTTTTTTTTTGCAGTCAGTGCTTCTGCTCAACGATTAGTGGAGATAAGCTATAGATCTATTATATATAAAATTCATGATTATAGATAGAGCTGTGGGGCAGAGCAAGGGAACCTTCTCCCTACAGAGCTTACTAGAGAGCCATTGGATGTCTTGGTGAAAAAATCCTTTTTCATTGTTTACTGAGGAAGCATTTGCCTTGAACGGGACTCTTTTTTCATGTGGTTTTCTCATCAATTTATTTTAATTCATAGAGTGACATTTGAAATCCAAGGTGTGTGAAATGCTGCAGGGGATGGAGTTTGCTCTTACAGGAATGAAGTCAGTTTCCTGCCCAGTTTAGCTTCTCCTTTTATCTCTTGCTCTCAACTCTGGAACGTTTTTTTGTGTGTGCATGAAGGCTCTGGCTTGAAAATCATCAGAAGTGAGAAAACTTAGGAAGTTTGCTCAAGGTGTGCCTAAGTTATGGATGGCAGTAAGAGTTGAGTGCTTTATGTGACAAGGTCTGTACGACATTGGCCCTCTTGTGGTTGGTGGCAATGTGTGTGTGGATATATATAACCAGTTCATCATGGGGATGTTTAATACCATTATTTTTTCATGTTTAGCTCACATGGCAGCTGGAGATTGTAGCAGGCTGAGCTCTTTGCATTGCTTTGTTAGGAGCTGAGATTGCCAGTGTGTGTTGATTACAAAACGTGTCCACTTCTTTTTTCCTTTCTTTTTCTTTTTTTTTTTTTGCAGAGGGAGAGCTTTCATTCCATTTCCTCTAGAGGTGATTAAACATTTCTTGAATTTAGACACTGTAGAGATGTCTTGATGCCTGCATGGGAAACTAGACTGCCATTGAAATTTTTATCTTTGCTTGTCTTCTTTATTATTATTATTATTTTTTTTAGTGGAAAGGATGCATAGATAGAATTGTTTTGATGCATCTGAGGTTTTTCCCAAGCATGAAATCAAAGTTTATTTTTTCAGGAGTGGTTCTCTCCTGTAATCCTTAAAGCTTGTAATATATAGAAGGTGGATATGTAGACCTCAGGATTATAGAGAAAAGCAGAAGGAATCCCATGAGCTGTGTAGAGGTTGAAGAGTGTGTAGGTCAATGAAAAATGTTGATGGAAATTTAGAGAATTGTTTTTAAATGCTGCATTGTTGACTGCTTTTTGGATCACTTACTAATTTTTGATCGTCTCAGTTATTAAAACAGTGCATTACCATAATTCTTTTTCTTTGGACATATGTTTAAAAAAATTAAGGGAAATAAAGAACAGTAACTCGATGGCTTTAGTAGGTCTGCTTGTATATATAGTTTGTCTTTTTAAACAGACAAACAAGCTTACATATACAGTTACAAAAACTGGTTAGAAACATATTTTGTACTGTTAAATAGTTATTCCAGTGAAAGTAAGCATGATGCCCTGCAGTTTTTGAAGTTACTTGAAATTTTGTAGCTAGAAATTTTGTCCTTTTTATTCAGTAGAGAAATACTTGTTTCAGGTTCTGGTTACAATGAAACAGGTTTTATGTTCCTTCTTTTCCTGACAATGACTGTAAATTGTGTTGTTAGTTGTATCTTATGGTAAAGATACTGGCCTGGGAGGCTCAGAGGCTACAGATGTCCCTGGGTAGATCAGGGTGGATGCAGATGAGATCCATGTGTGGTGGTGTGTCTGTTCAGACTGGAAGGAACAAGGGAGGAGTATGCTCTGGGCACTGCAGAGATGACTTTGGGTGAAGTTTTGTGATGATAGATAGCTGAAGAGCTGAGTTTACGTGCCTCCAGCCTTAGGGTCAGAGTGTCATGTGGCAAGGAGTTAGTTTGGCTGGCAAGTAATGGATTTATAAACTGATTTTTTTTTTTTTTTGGAACCACGTGTGTTAGAATCTGAGGATGATTTAGTTAGAAGAGTCTTTGGTGGTTGCCTGCTCCAGCCTCCTGCACAAAGCAGGGCTGACGTCAGTGTTAGACTGTGTGTGACAGAAAGTGAGTGAGGCTGATCATGGAATAGCATATGGCAAGGTTTTTATGTAAAAACATTTCATAACTTAATAAATCAGAGGCCACATTAAACTACCATTAAAACCAGTGGAAGCTTTTATGGTAGGCTTAGATGCTGAATCATCTGCATATGTGATTTTCTCTCTAAGTTTTAAGAGTACTAAGATCAGGCTAACATCACAAGTCAATTTACAAAGATTAGGTTCTTAGATCAAAACAAGTGAATTTTTTAGCAAATTTTGCCAGAATTGATAAACTAATAAAAAGTACTGTAGTTCATACATAGTATGCAGTCTGGTACACATTCTGCTTCTCTCTCTTAGAATATTTTATTAAACACTCACTGTTAATGTTTGTTAACTGAGGTATAGAATGTCTCAGAACTGCATGAGTAGGAAACCTTAAGGAGCAGGTGGGGGGGGAGGGAGAGTATTTCCAAAGCCTAAAAAAGCTGGTTATTTAAATGACCTTTTAAAAACGAACCCCTGAGCCCTCTCAGCAACCCAGATCTATTAATTCAGTGATTGTTTTCAGTGAATGTAGTCTGAAGCTGTGTTCTTCCACTTTGAAAATCTGTCTGGGCTATATGATGTGTGTGATGAGCAGGGTTTGGGGTGCATTCACACTCTGGCTCCTGGCCTTGCTCAGGAGCAGGTAGGTGGAGCTGGCATCTTGATCCATAAAGCCCTGTGGAAGGGCACAGACAAATGGTTATCTACCAGCAGGTTTTCCATGTACAAGGTAGACAGATGTGGAAGTGATTTTTTTTTAGCTGAAAAGTGAGTGCTGGCAGCGTTTTGGGATAGGATTTGGAATGAGAAGCATTTGTGTTTCAGCCAGTGGCAAGGCCAAGGGTGTGGTTCCCTGACTCTGCTTGGAGCTTATTCGCTGGTGTCTGCCTTTGGCTGGGAGTCTCTTCATAAAGGTGGAGGTCACGCTGTGTTCTGGGGGGGAAGTGGGGAAAGTGTTCATATTTGGCTGTGTGCAGGTGAGGCAAGAAGTGCATAGCTCTCCAGCCCACCTCTAGCCACCAAGTTCATAATAGTAGGTAGGAAGGGAGGAGGACACCTGGAGTTGTGTTACTTAATGTTCGAAATTTTTCTTGGATTTGGTTAGTAGATGTGTAGGTCTTGTTAGTATCTTGTGTCATTTCTATCCTTGAAGGGCTACTTGTATTGTCATTCTTGACTAGAGTGCAACTTGTTGCAAGCTGAGGTGCTCCATGAAGCTTTAGGTGCATCTGTTCAGTGAGCAGAGGAGAGCCCCTTTGAAAGGGCCATTTGAGATAGTCATGGACAAGTTTTTATCAGAAACCGCCAAGAGATTGAAATACTTTTGCAAGAGTTTGAGACAGGGAGGTTATAAGACTTCAAGAAATCTAGAAATGTAAGTGTAATAATTGAGGCATAGTTTCTGGAGAAGTGGATGGTTTGGACATTGCTCCCTTAGGAAAAATGTTTTGGTGTGTGGGTAGATAGGCCTTGGAAAATTCACTGCCTTTATCAGGAATCAGGTTTACTAAGCCAGAAGGGACTCCTGTGACTGGTCTGGCATCTTGTGTAATGTGACTAATAGATTTTTTTTGTTTGTTTAAACTAGAACATACTCATTAGAAAGTAATTTCACATTGATCTAAAAGCAGCTGACTTTGGTGATTATCTCCGAATGTCTTGCTTCAGTCCCTTTACTGAATAAACTTGGGTCTTCTGATGCTTTTACTTGAGTGATCATTTACAGACTAAACTAATTTTTTTCTCAAAACTCAATAAATAGAGCTTTAGTATGTTGTTGGTGTTTTTTCTTCTCACTGTAGGGTATGTCTGTTGCATTCTATCAATTTTTGAACACCTGATTTATCAGCTCTTTTGCCTCTTAGAACAGAAAGGACACTGTATCCCCTCAGTGGTAAAATTTGGTGTATATTTACTCTGCATTTTTTTTTTCCCGGGTCAAGTGTTTTTTGTTAGCTCTTTTAGTCAATGGTGTATCATTTATTCCTTTTCAGTTGGTTAATGTCATAGATCTCAGCGTGGTTCCAGGACTCTGTTTTGCCAGAATAGTCTTGCATTTCTTACATATCACCTGTGTTTTCTGCTTGTGAGTCTCTTGACTTTGCCTTATTCAGTGCAACCTGCTATACTGAAGTGAGTCATTGAATAATTCCTGATCTTACTATTGGTGATGTGTTCATTCTTTACCATATCCATGTTTGTCATCCTTAGGTTTTAGAAGCTTTATGGCCAGTGTTACAGACTCTGTAGAAGATAGCTTCTTGCTTCTTGCCTTTTATTGGGTTTGAGAATGGGTTGTTGTAGATTCTTTAGAAGAGAAGAAAAATTAAGTTGTGATGATTTGAGACTTTTTGTGTGGTCCTGAATGATTTGTCCTTTTTAATGTTCTACTGAATTGAAATGTCCTGCAGAAGTTAAAATTTATCTACTTGCTCAAGCAATGTCATTTCTACTTTTACAAAAGTATATTTTGATTGCATGTCTTCCAGAAATCTGTGTTGCCTGGCCTTAATTATGTCAGTGTCCTTTAATCAGTGTTGTCTGCTTTAGCCAGTGATGAATATCAGACAGGTTGTGTAGCCACCTGAGTCATCCTGTTTACCATTGTACTTCAAAGGTGGCTTGCATCCAGTTGTGGCTCATCTTTAATATTTCAAGAATTAGAGAAAATCAGCATTAATTATTCAGTCAACCTGTTATTTAAAAAAACCAACAACCCAGTTGCTGGCACTGACATTAGCCAGCTCTAGTAGCTGCCTGTGGAATGTTTTCTTGCTTGTGGAAGGTGAAGTTTTCTCCTCTTGACATCATGTTGCTGTTGAATGGTGGCACACTTCTGTTAAATTCCTTCTCCATATTTATTTAAGGAGAACGTATTTCCTTGCACTTAAGTCTGCTCATGTTGGATTTCTGCTATGTTCTTCAGTTTTCACATTTTCATCCAGTTTTTGGGTTTAAAAGACTCTTTCAGACCTACAGGAGCAACAGAACTACCTTGAAAGGAAAGGATACTTTTCTTCCTAAACATCTCTGATCAAAGAGTTGGCTATTTAAAAATAAAAAAGCTGTGCATAGGACGGATCAGTGGTATATTTTTTTTTTCAAGATTTAGGGTTCCAAAGTTAATAAAAGACCTAAGCACACAGTGGCCCCAAAGCTATAAATTGCAATGGCATTCCAGATCTTCAATTTTTTTTTTTTTTTTTTTATCTGCAGGAAAGATTAGATGGTCAGACCTGAATGCAGCCATTGCCTAGGCTTAACTTGGAATGCTAGGGACCTCTGTCTTGGTAGTCTGTGCCCAGAACAGCAGAACATCTTGGTGAGACAGATAGTCAGGTGCTGCTAGCTGAGAGAATTCTGTAATGGAAATGTAGGAATTTAACATTGCCTGAAAATCTTATTGCAGGTGCCCATCAGTAACAAATGAACCTTAAATGGCAATTATGTCAGGTTTAGCAAATCTGGAAAACATGCTAGTTTTGATCTTTCAAATCTCTGAAAACAGCTTTTTGTCTAGATATTTATTAGCTAGCTGTGTGTTTTAAGGAAGATGCCAGAGCTTATGGGCAAAATGTGCCACAGAAATTGTAGACCTTCAACCAGAACATCTATGCATTTTGACACATCAGTCTATCTAGTAGCATCAAGGTCTGGCTTGTGTCTGTAGCAGATGTTTGAGAGCTTTAATACCATTTTAAGGTACTAAATAGTGAGCTTGAAAAATAATTTTAGAAACTGTAAGCTTGGTAAAGTAACCATTGTTCCTAAAGTGAACCAGTGAAATCAGTGTTGCTAATGGCATCTTCTGCATGTGTACTATTGCCTGTTAACTGTGAGTGAAAGCCCCTTAAAGGTTTCATGTTATTGGATTACAGTTCGTGTCTGTTCCAAGGGTGGGCTTCTGACTTTAAAAGCACTAAACAGCTGACAAAATGGGGTTTCCCCCCACCCCTTGCCAGCCTGCAGGTTGTTGGNAAAGGATACTTTTCTTCCTAAACATCTCTGATCAAAGAGTTGGCTATTTAAAAATAAAAAAGCTGTGCATAGGATGGATCAGTGGTATATTTTTTTTTTTCAAGATTTAGGTTTCCAAAGTTAATAAAAGACCTAAGCACACAGTGGCCCCAAAGCTATAAATTGCAATGGCATTCCAGATCTTCAATTTTTTTTTTTTTTTTATCTGCAGGAAAGATTAGATGGTCAGACCTGAATGCAGCCATTGCCTAGGCTTAACTTGGAATGCTAGGGACCTCTGTCTTGGTAGTCTGTGCCCAGAACAGCAGAACATCTTGGTGAGACAGATAGTCAGGTGCTGCTAGCTGAGAGAATTCTGTAATGGAAATGTAGGAATTTAACATTGCCTGAAAATCTTATTGCAGGTGCCCATCAGTAACAAATGAACCTTAAATGGCAATTATGTCAGGTTTAGCAAATCTGGAAAACATGCTAGTTTTGATCTTTCAAATCTCTGAAAACAGCTTTTTGTCTAGATATTTATTAGCTAGCTGTGTGTTTTAAGGAAGATGCCAGAGCTTATGGGCAAAATGTGCCACAGAAATTGTAGACCTTCAACCAGAACATCTATGCATTTTGACACATCAGTCTATCTAGTAGCATCAAGGTCTGGCTTGTGTCTGTATCAGATGTTTGAGAGCTTTAATACCATTTTAAGGTACTAAATAGTGAGCTTGAAAAATAATTTTAGAAACTGTAAGCTTGGTAAAGTAACCATTGTTCCTAAAGTGAACCAGTGAAATCAGTGTTGCTAATGGCATCTTCTGCATGTGTACTATTGCCTGTTAACTGTGAGTGAAAGCCCCTTAAAGGTTTCATGTTATTGGATTACAGTTCGTGTCTGTTCCAAGGGTGGGCTTCTGACTTTAAAAGCACTAAACAGCTGACAAAATGGGGTTTCCCCCCACCCCTTGCCAGCCTGCAGGTTGTTGGTGGGGTTGATGTGATCTCTTTTCACTCCTGCATACTGATGGCAGATTGGTGGCTGGTTGNGGATTACAGTTCGTGTCTGTTCCAAGGGTGGGCTTCTGACTTTAAAAGCACTAAACAGCTGACAAAATGGGGTTTCCCCCCACCCCTTGCCAGCCTGCAGGTTGTTGGTGGGGTTGATGTGATCTCTTTTCACTCCTGCATACTGATGGCAGATTGGTGGCTGGTTGATTGTCATCCCAGGAAAACAGAGTTCCAATTCCAGTTTATGAGCCAATTCCATTTTTCTATAAAAATATGCAGGAAAACCCCAGCTCTTTATAGGGTTGCACTGGCACCTTGATCAGCTATTTGCCTTATTTGAAGAAGCCCCAGGTAACCATCTTGGCCAAGCAGTGGTGTTAACTGGCCATTATCAAAATATTGCCTCAGTTTCTCACCTCAGCTGGAGGCTGCCCGTGTGCTCTCTGCCCATATAAACTCTGTGGCTGTAGAGATTGCTCAGTCAAGAGCCTTTGATTTGTAGAAAACCTCAACCCACAAGACTAGCTGTTCTTCAAATTATATCAAGGAGGAAATACTTGGTATATATTATTTTTGTAATTTGCCATCCTTGATTAATAAGGAAGCAGCATTTTAATAAAGACCAAAATCACCATTTCTGTTACTAATATTGACTTTTAAGACCCAAGAAAGTGAGCTAGATAATAAAGATGTGAAAAGGTCATGCCTTTTGCTTAGCCAAAATGGTTACGTTTGTGGCCTGATCATTCGTTTTCATCTGTGAATTCCTCATCCTTTTTCTTGCTCCACCCTGACTTTTGCCTCCTGTGGTGCGAGTGCTGCCTTGTCCACTCCAACTTGCTTTTCCAGTTAGTACAGCTTCTCCTGCACATGAGCCAGGTGTGGTGTGCAGTCACTGTCAGAGGTTCCTCTCAGGCTGGCTTCCATACTCTCTGCTTTTGTCTGCCACTTTAAGAGCCAACAGAAGCAGTGCAGGGTTTCCACTCCCTCTGCTTCATCTGCTCTGATGTGGCTTTAGTGTTTTCCTCTGGTGCACTTGCTGTCCTAGCTTTCCTGGGCTGTTTCCTGTTCTCTGCCCTCCTCCTCCCAAATCATTGCCCATTTCCAGGGTGC
>VYXF01003148.1:36794-139894 GCA_013397295.1 Polioptila caerulea
TTTTTTTTTTTTTTTATCTGCAGGAAAGATTAGATGGTCAGACCTGAATGCAGCCATTGCCTAGGCTTAACTTGGAATGCTAGGGACCTCTGTCTTGGTAGTCTGTGCCCAGAACAGCAGAACATCTTGGTGAGACAGATAGTCAGGTGCTGCTAGCTGAGAGAATTCTGTAATGGAAATGTAGGAATTTAACATTGCCTGAAAATCTTATTGCAGGTGCCCATCAGTAACAAATGAACCTTAAATGGCAATTATGTCAGGTTTAGCAAATCTGGAAAACATGGTCGTTTTGATCTTTCAAATCTCTGAAAACAGCTTTTGGTCTAGATATTTATTAGCTAGCTGTGTGTTTTAAGGAAGATGCCAGAGCTTATGGGCAAAATGTGCCACAGAAATTGTAGACCTTCAACCAGAACATCTATGCATTTTGACACATCAGTCTATCTAGTAGCATCAAGGTCTGGCTTGTGTCTGTATCAGATGTTTGAGAGCTTTAATACCATTTTAAGGTACTAAATAGTGAGCTTGAAAAATAATTTTAGAAACTGTAAGCTTGGTAAAGTAACCATTGTTCCTAAAGTGAACCAGTGAAATTAGTGTTGCTAATGGCATCTTCTACATGTGTAATATTGCCTGTTCACTGTGAGTGAAAGCCACTTAAAGGTTTCACGTTATTGGATTGCAGTTCGTGTCTGTTCCGAGGGTCTGACAAAATGGGGTTTCCCCCCACCCCTTGCCAGCCTCCAGGTTGTTGGTGGGGTTGATGTGATCTCTTTTCACTCCTGCATACTGATGGCAGATTGGTGGCTGGTTGATTGTCATCCCAGGAAAACAGAGTTCCAATTCCAGTTTATGAGCCAATTCCATTTTTCTATAAAAATATGCAGGAAAACCCCAGCTCTTTATAGGGTTGCACTGGCACCTTGATCAGCTATTTGCCTTATTTGAAGAAGCCCCAGGTAACCATCTTGGCCAAGCAGTGGTGTTAACTGGCCATTATCAAAATATTGCCTCAGTTTCTCACCTCAGCTGGAGGCTGCCCGTGTGCTCTCTGCCCATATAAACTCTGTGGCTGTAGAGATTGCTCAGTCAAGAGCCTTTGATTTGTAGAAAACCTCAGCCCACAAGACTAGCTGTTCTTCAAATTATATCAAGGAGGAAATACTTGGTATATATTATTTTTGTAATTTGCCATTCTTGATTAATAAGGAAGCAGTATTTTAATAAAGACCAAAATCACCATTTCTGTTACTAATATTGACTTTTAAGACCCAAGAAAGTGAGCTAGATAATAAAGATGTGAAAAGGTCATGCCTTTTGCTTAGCCAAAATGGTTACGTTTGTGGCCTGATCATTCGTTTTCATCTGTGAATTCCTCATCCTTTTTCTTGCTCCACCCTGACTTTTGCCTCCTGTGATGCGAGTGCTGCCTTGTCCACTCCAACTTGCTTTTCCAGTTAGTACAGCTTCTCCTGCACATGAGCCAGGTGTGGTGTGCAGTCACTGTCAGAGGTTCCTCTCAGGCTGGCTTCCATACTCTCTGCTTTTGTCTGCCACTTTAAGAGCCAACAGAAGCAGTGCAGGGTTTCCACTCCCTCTGCTTCATCTGCTCTGATGTGGCTTTAGTGTTTTCCTCTGGTGCACTTGCTGTCCTAGCTTTCCTGGGCTGTTTCCTGTTCTCTGCCCTCCTCCTCCCAAATCATTGCCCATTTCCAGGGTGCCTCTTGTCCAACATTTTTCTCTCAGCCATGCCTGTAATTCTTTTTCCATATGTTTTATTTCTGGGTAGTGTTGTCTGTTCAGTTCACCTGTCACACCTATTCAGATCATCTGCACACCTGTTTTATTGTTTTGGGGGTGTGTATTCAGTGCAGATTCATTCACTTTTGGTGTCTTGTTTTCAGTTCAAAATTCGTAGAGTCAGAACTTCTAGGGATGGAGTAACTTACCTGAGTGCAGCTCAGAAGAGGAAGAGTTCACAAAGCAAAGTGTGGTAGCCCAAACGAGGGACAGGGAAAGCCATTTAGCAGCTCACTGGGATGAGACTAGCATACTTGTAGGTACCAAACTGCTAAGGAGTCTAGTAGAGAAACATCATACAGCATCCTCAGTTTTTTGGGAAGGTAATGAGAAGGCTGAAGAACCAGTGAACAGCGTGATGCTAACTGGGATTTAGTGCTTTGTCCTTGTATCTGATGCTTTTCAGCTGTGTTTTCATTGTTTAACCCTGAGTGCCAGCCTTTTTGGTATTACTGATACTGGACTAGCTTTGATGTTAGGAGTTAAAGATCTCAGGTTCCCTGGTGCTGCACGTGGATTGATCTGAAAACTCTCCACCCCGTGCCACCCCCAGCAGAAGGATTACAGGCACTGCAGAAGTGCAGGGCCAGCCATCCCATGAAGGCTGCTAGGAATTGTGTAGGAGGCTTGTCTGTGCCCTAGTGTGCACGATGGTTCACTTGAATTGCCCCGCAGTATTCTCTCTTGTGGCTGCTGCGTGTTGTCTTTGGGTACCTCGCCTTTTATCTTGATTTGCAGGATGGTGGATGGGTATACCTTGAGTGTTCTAATGAGCTGTCAGCTGCTTCAAAAAGGCAACTCAGATCAGACCAAAATCATCTCAAAACAGACCTGTGAAAATATCTGGGTATTTTTGTATTAGCTTTTGGTTCAGTAAGATCAATTTATTCAATTTCATGGTCTAGAATTATTGTGAAAACAAAACCATTAAGATTTGGATATAAATTACTTGGTGTATGGGACAAAGAAGATAAGGCATGTTGTTAAAATATGTAAGCCAAACGTTAAGTTGGTGAGTTTAGGCTGCAGGGAGTTTTAGAAGCATTTGTAATCTTATGCCCAAAGTATCTGGGTAAAATCTACTCAAGCAGTTTTAGCATGTTTGGTTTTAGCATGTTTTGTCATTTTCCAGCTTTGAGAGTCTTGATTTATTTTTTTAATATCATTCTGTGGGATGTATATAAGAAAAAAAATTGCCTTTGTTTCGTTTTGTCTTCTTTTTTTCAGTAACTAATGCCCTTTCCACCTCTATCTCCCTGGATTTTGTTTTTCTTTTTCATCACCTATTCATGCAAAGCATAGACAAACTCATGAAGTTCCTTATTTAGTCCCTGGATCTGCTAAGGGATGTGGTTCTGATACAGCAAAGTTCTCTCCCTGTTGTTACAAGTTCTTGAAGTCTAATCAGTGTCTAACCAGTGTCTGCAGATGATGCTTCAAATTCTTCTTTTTCTTGGGCTTTATCTACAGTATATTTGGTTTTTAAAAAACCAAACTTTCTTCCTCTGCAGATTTGGATTTGGCTGCTGCTGGAAGGAAAGAGGAGCTGTATTTATTGTGTGAAAAGACACTTCTCCAGAACTGCCTGGGCTGTGCTTGGTTCTGTTAGGGAAAAGTTCATAGCCTTACCTTACTCTTTCTCTCCTGTATGGCTTCATTTGCTCTTATCCATACACCCTGATATGTAGGAACTTGATCTGAGCTTTGCTAGTGTCTGCAGGACCTACCTTGGCTAATAGCAATGAAATTAGCTGCAGTCTGAATTTTTTTGCTTAATAAAACCAAGAATGAAAAAATACTGTCACTTGCCTGCAGAATTTTGGAGGATGTGGCATTGGATGTACTCAATCTTTAGAAGGCTTATTTTTCAAGAATGAGCAGTGGAAAATTCTTGAATACTCTGCCACTCAGCTGGCAAATCTGTCTTGCTTTAATTCTAGTGGGGTTTTTATCCTCTTGTAATTGTCAGGAAGCGACAATTCTGTTAATTAAGCATTACTGTTCTTAGAGAAGAGGATTATGCATCAAGTTCTCCATGTTTGTACAAATTGTTTCCTCAGACACCCTAATCCAGTGTCCTGTTTGAGCTTTTAAAAGAGGGATTTAGGGAAGAAATCTTGATGCAGTTGCTCTATATTACTTAATCAATCTGTGTTGGAAAGCTGAAATTAATTTCTTAAAAAAAAATTTAAAAATCGGTGTAGTCAATTTTTTCACTTCTTGGCATGACCAGGTATGCTTTTGTATTTTGAGTTAATCTCTGAAGGGCTGAATCAATCCAGCTGTTTTCATAATAAATATTTTTATTTTTCAGGTTCACACTTTTTAAAAAAGAGGAATAGAACAGGAAAAAAATGGCAGCAGAAACTCAGACACTTAACTTTGGGCCTGAATGGTAAGTTTTGTCTCTTTTGTCAGACTCCAGAACTTGTCTAAAAGGATTTTTTTTTTTTCCTTTTGAGCAGAATTGATTATGGGACTGAATGGGATATAATATCTTTGTTGTTTTTGTCCTGCTTCACCTCAGTCCCTGGCCTGTGATCTAAAGCAATATCATAAAATTAATCTTCATTTTGTGAATTGGCATTGTGTATGAATTGAGTTGGGTTTTTTGTTATGTTAATGCATAATATTTACCTCGCTGCCAAGCATTTGAGGGAGGAATAATGTTTATGATCTCAGAGGTATGCACAGAATAATTGAAGATGTACTTATTCAGTCTTTCTATGTGATGCATGTTAATAAGGAAGTTCTTACACTCACCTCACTATACTTGCATCTGCAGCTAAGCAAGCTTTTTGTTTTCCCAGTTTTAAAAACCCCAGTCCCTGTATGGGATACGGTAAAAGTGGGAGTTTTGTGTCAGTGTCCTGCACATTTGTATTGAAAAGTGTCAGGAAACACAGCAGCTGTGTTCAAGGCAATCCATGCTGTCATATAATTCTGTCAGCTGTTAGTTTTACAGCTTGTCTGACATGCATTGTCCTGGCTTTTGCTAAAGAGCAGTTGCACAGGTGTGATTATTCACTATTTGTTCCAATTTCTTCTTAAAGTATTGGTGACTTCAGTTACAAACTGAATTAAAAAATACAAAAGAATTCTGAGTGGTGAGTTTTCTGAAGAGTGATTGATCCCCAAGTGTGTGAATGGGAGTGTGGAGTGATTATAGGAAATACAGTTGCTGCATAGCAAATGATAGAGCTGTTACTTGAATAACAGATTCACTTCTGCTGACACATTTCTATACACAATGTACAGAAATTGGAGAGAATTCAGTGAAGAAGTAAGACATGATTTGCAGCCTGTGAAACAATGAGGACTCAACCTGTTTTGTTAGAATAAAAGAAGATTAAAGAATGAATTTATCAATATCTATAAATATACCCACCAGGCAGATATCTTGTGTTGGAGTGCTCCTCAGTGTAAGAGACAGACATGATTAGATTCTTGATGGATGGAAGCCAAAGTTATATTAAAAGAGGAGCTGGGGGAAGACAATTCTAAAAAAAGCACATATTTCAACAGTAACTTAATTGCTGTGTCATAGTGAGGGGACTGTCATAGTGAGTCTTCAGTTAGTTTAAAAAGCAGATTAGATTATGTATGGGAGCATATATTACACTTCAGTGAATTAGTATATTTTTACAGGAATAATGGAACATTAGATTTCTAATTTTCCTTTTGTGTTGTGGTATAGTCATGTCTGTCACGTAAGCTGCTGTATCACTTTACGGCGAAACTCTGGGTCACGTTTGATCTGATTGGGGTTGAACATTGCACTGAGCAGTCAAATCCTCAAAATAATTCTTCCTCAGGCACAATTTGTTTGGAAATGGTATGTCGAGGAACTGCCACAGGGTGGCACCAAACTAAAAAATAAGATCAATTTTTGACTTGCAAATGATTTTTTTCTTTTCTGTTTAAAGAACATTAAAACAAATCGAAGCATGTTTCAGTAATAAAGGGAAAGGTAGCCTCTGAATCACTGTTTTACTTTAGAGCTACTTCCCTTCCAAGGATTTTTGGTTGCTGAGAAGAGCTTTAATTAATTGTCTAAGTTGCCCATCAAAGAGAATGTAAGAAAATGGGCAGACTTTTGTTTCTTGACACACATACCCTTTTGTAGAACATTCCTCAAACTTAAAAATACCAAATATTTGGGTAGCTGAGCAAGTGGCTGTGTAGAATGAGACTAATTCACCTGCAGAGTGGGAATAATGTGCAAAAGTAAGATGCTACCTGCAAGAAGTCGAATAACTTACCTGTGTGGGATGGGAACAAATGTGATAGCATATTTATCTGTTACCATAAATTAGATTTATTAGATTGCCACTTCCAATGTCTCTGAAATAGTATGTCACTATATTTTGTACGTATCTTTTTAAATTTTTAAAATTTGATTGCTAGCCTAAGTTAGATGGTATATGCACTCTAAAAAAAGCCCCAACCCATTAATTTTTACTTGTGGAAAAGAGATTTGTGGTAAGGAAGGATTCCAGAGACACAAGGAGAAACTTCGTTATAAAACTTACTGTGCTGTTCTGTAAACTTCACGAAACATCTGAATAAACTCTTTCCTTAGCTTAATATTTGCTGCACTCTCCTAGCATGGTGAGAATTTTTCTTGGCAAAAGAAAGCTGTTGCATTAAGATGTCCCTCTTATCTGTGTGCAGCCTGTGTAAATAGCTTAGGCAAGGCTTTAGGGTGGTATAGCTGGCTTGCTGTATAATCAACATGAGAGTTTTCCTGGGGCAAGTTGAATTCCTTGATGTGCTCATAGGAGTTTTTTTCTTTCTTGCTCTCTTGGCTGTGGGTGAAACAAGGGAGGTTCTTCCACTCTTCCTGTTGAAGCACTGAGAATTTTGAAATTAAACTGTTAATGTCTTTACTTTCAGTATTGTACTTTGTTTCTGTCAAATGTGTAAATGTGCAGAGGTATGGTAGCACAGGTGAAGATATTCTCAATTCAGTTTTCATTGCCTTCCTGCTTTCCTCTAGGCTGCGAGCTTTGTCTAGTGGCGGGAGTGTGACATCCCCTCCTCTGTCTCCGGCGTTGCCGAAGTACAAACTAGCAGACTATCGCTACGGGAGAGAAGAAATGTTGGCACTTTTTCTAAAGGATAATAAGGTGAGCAGGAAGAGGAGGGTGGCCTGGTGTGTGTATTCCTAATGACAGTCTTCAGATTAGGAATAGCTGTTCGTATTTTGTGAATATGGACAAAAAAAAAATCACATATCCCTTGCAATCCCAGATTGAAGAGGGCTGATGGTGGGGGGTTTTCATGTGTGCACTTGTTTGATTGCACTTTTACCAGATTCGATATGTTTTTGGGGTTTTTTGTTAGTTTGTCTGTTGCTTTTTTGTTTTTTGGTATTTTTTCCATTTTAGGGGTAACTTCCTGTATCCCAGAGAACAAAAAAACCTGATTGCTATATTCAGTCCCACTGCCACAGATGACTGAGGGTTAAAATCTTCTTGCAGCTGTGCAGATTTGCTTGCCTCAGTAGGATTTTATTTAATGTAGTGCATAATAGACATTTGATTCAGCTGCAAAGTCAGGCAATAAATTATATGAGCAGATCATCTGAAAAAAACAAGAGATCTCTATCCCATTTTAAGTCAGTTCACTTTAGCAGGTAACTAGCCCAATGAGAGCAGTCCTTAGGTAGCTCACTTCTCTGGGAATCAGGACACAGAAACAATATGTAATGCATAAGAGCAGTGTAGAAAATCAAGAACTTCCTTCTGATTTGAATTCAAACAAGGTTTCTCAGTGATGTAAAAGATGATATAAAATTTCAGAGATCTTTCAGGCAAATGATTAATACATTTTGCAGTTGTAAACATTGGGTTGTTCTTTAGATGGTGACAGTGGTTGGTTTATTGTTGCAGCAGTCTTGGAAGTCTGAATTCCCCTGAGAGCTTAGCCTTGAGGGAGCGAGGGACTGCAAGAAATGATGTTGAGATGGTGCCTTGAGCTTGGAATGGAGATGTGCACACACAGCTTCATGTTCTGATCCTGTCTTGGCTGTGCTGACATTCTTGTACAGTGCTGGGAGCCCTGCACTGCTTAAACATGGGTTTAAGGGCATTGGTTGCCAAAGTTTTAAATCTTGTCAAAGATTTTTCTAAGTCTGTTTAGTGTGGTATAGCTTAAAGCCACACTTTAACATGCAGAATTGTCCTGTTCTACTTCAGGAAACTGTGATTTAAATCTTGATGTTATGCTTGAATAGGTCAGCCAGTCAGAAGTCATTGTTTTTTGCAGTTTGTGTTTGTTATGTCAGATGATGCTGAGACCTCTGCTCTTGGAGCTGGTTCATACAACCCTCAAATATCCTGTGTTACAGGAAGTTCTCTGATTGTTATGAATGGTCCAAAAGAATATTTTCTTCCTCTGTGTTTGCCAGAAGCACATTATGATTAGAGTAGATGTTTCTTTTGATATCCACGTGTTTCCAGGGTGTTGAGTGATTCTAGTAATGAGGACTTGGAGGACTCTTGACAGTGGTTCTAGTCAGGTAGTAGATGTCAGCAATATTTTGAAGTTGTTGAATCTCTAATTAAGAGAGACTGAAAGCAGGAAGACTTCTGCTAGTGTATATCTAAATGAAAAAAATGTCTTTAGTGTTACGAACTAAATATTTTTGAAGCAGTTGTCCATTGGCATAATTGGAGCTCACTTGGCTGTATGTAATTGGAGGTTCTTGTCCAAATTCTCAAGGTCACATCTATTGATGGAGCTTCTGATTCAAAATAAGTGTTCATTGTACTTGGCTTTTTTTGTGTCTTTTTTGGTTGGTTTGGGTTTGGTCTTGTTTTTTGTTAGTTTTTTTTTAATTCTTTGGGTTGGTTGCAAATTGGAGTTGCTTACTTTAAATCAAATATAATCTCTGTGCTGTAGGTGGTAGTTTTGTTAATTAAAAATCTGGCGATAAAAATGTGTTGAAATTAAAAGCAATAGTTTTAAATTTACTGCTTGATTCTGATTTCAGCTGCAGTAATGTGTAAGTTTGAGTTCTGATGTCTATGGCCTTTTGGGTGGGTGATGCTTTGGATGCCTTGTTTATAAGAATTCTTTTTCTGGTGCTTGTAAGTTTGCAGCAGTTACACCCAGCCCCTGTAAGAGGTACTGGAACTACTGGGTAGATGGAGACAGAGTTGGAAGGATAAAAAATTTTTGTGAATCAGTGTGTGTGGCATCATCCCTGACATGGAAGTACTTGCATGTAGTGGAGTGTTCTTTTTCTTTCATACAGATACCTTCAGACCTTCTGGATAAGGAATTTTTGCCTATTTTACAAGAGGAGCCCCTGCCACCACTGGCACTTGTACCTTTTACAGAAGAAGAACAGGTTTGTATCTTTGTTTGTTTGTTTGTTTTTTAATCTTTAGATTGTTATTAATGTAAAGACATAACAAAGAGTATGCTTCCATTAGGAAAAGCAATAACATTTGAAATTACTAAGTCTTAGACTGTACTAGTTTGAAAGCACACCAGTGGGAGATTCCAAGTCTGAACTACAATTTAATAGGAAAATTAAAATAAAGGCAATAGTACAGAAACTCTGACTTAAATTTAGAGAGTGAGAGTATGACCTGACAGGCCAGGGTGCTGGTAGCAGTCTGATTACATAGTGGCTGCAGTCCTGTTGGAGTGGTGGATGTGGTTTTGTTGAAGCTGTGATCCTCTAGAAAGATCTGGTCCTTCTCTGGAGGTCCAGTGCTGGTTATTGAGCTCTCATCCTCTGGGAATCCAGTAGTGGTGCTCTCCTGGGGCTGCAAGCCTCAGATCATATGAAGGTGGGAAGGTGGGGTTCCTCCCCTGGGCGGGGCAGCTCACAATGGGGTGATGTAATTCTGTGGGTCAGGGGGAGTCAAGGTCATGGGAGGCCTTGAGTGCCCTTTAGCAGAGATAGTCCCCTGGAGGGAGTCATGGAGGAGATAGGGAACCCTGCCTCACCTATTTTAACAGCTTATGAAGATGGTAATAGAATACAAAGCTTTGGTTACACCTTTTCATTGTAACCTAGGACACAGAGAAAGAAATTATGAAAGCATATTGTGTCAGCATAAAATTTAAATTCTATCCATGCTCAGTTACTGTCTTAAATTTGAAAAAATGATTTTTCATCCAATGTTCTGTTGAAGGTAGATTGTTAAATCCAGAATCACCATCTGGGAAGAGTTACCTATTTTTTAAGCATGCACTATTTTCAGATCAGTGACTTTTTCTACGGTTTTCTTACCACCTTCTCTTTGGTAACCAGAGAGTCACAAAAGTGGCTAAGTTCTGTAGCCTCAGTTTTGTGTTCTTTAGAGAAGTGCTGAAGTTTTTTCAATGTTAATGTTTATTAAGAAGTTGCAGTAGTGTTAGCTGCTCTGTGTATAAGCAGTTGTACAGGTATATAGACATATACAGAGGTAGATGAGATGAGAGTGAGAACAGGTAGTCCAAAAGGGTTACTGATTACAAGGATGACTGATCTGGGTAGTTTCAAAGCTCTTGCTTTAAATATGATTCCTAATGGAGAAAACCACTCATCTTCTCTGGATAAGTGCCTCTGACTTTTGACTCTGAACTGATTGCCTCTTTTTAACAGTCAGAACTTTTGGTTTTGCAGTTGCTTTCTGATTTGTCATGTTTCTTAGCATTTTTCTTGCTTCATAATACTGTGGTTTGGATTTTTTTTGTTTATTTTGTAATAGGAAGCTGAGTATTTTTCCTGGCTTCAGTAATGTGATTTTTGCAGGGGTGGGTAGTGTTACTTTTAGTTTAAGATATCAGAGCATCCTCCTTCCTTTGCCTGTTCTAGGCTGTTGTGTTCTTGAATTTTTAATTTCATTTTGTGCCTGGGTATTCTGGCATATCATCTTCATTTCTTCCAGACTTCCTTCCTCTTCAGAGTTGGTCCATATTTCTTGTGTCTCTGTAGGATGCTGTCATTTCACACAAGATACTAATGGTTTAGTTTTTAATCAGCAGTTACATTTGAGTTCACATGGATACACTGTAAGTGCTTCATGTCATAGTTAGTGTTAAAAGGCAACTGAGATTGAGACCACGCTTTTATGGGAAGTCTTTTTTCAGTTCCTTGTGTAGAAAGAGAAGGGATTCAGGAGCAAGCCAGACATACAGTAGCACACCTAAATGCTGGGCCTTTGTGTAAATGCCTTTGGACATATGCTTTTGCTGATGCATAGTGAAATCTTTCAGGGAGGACTACAGGCCTTTTACAGTTTAAGGGGATGCTGACTTTTGGTGATTGTCAGGATACTCTCTGAGGAACAGCACGAGTTGAAGGCTATGATACTGAAAATGTGCTGAGTACAGATGAGATAAGTGCTGCTGAGCTTCCTCTGCTGTAGTGCCCGGTGTTTCACCAGAGGAAACTCCTGAGCAGTTGATGTATACCATGTCACTGCTTTTTCCTGCTCCTTTTCACCTGTAATCATACAGGAACCTTTAAGCAGGTTAACAATTCTCTAGAATCACCACAAAAAACATAATCTCAAAGAAGAGGTCTCTGTATTCCCTTTTAAAGAAAGTTTTTCCTTTAATGCTTTCTGGGGACCCAGAGGATATGAACAATCTGGTTTTTCATGTCATTTTTTTCCTGTCTTCATAACTGATTTGAGGTACCAAGGGAATGGCATTTTTTAAATTAGAAATTCTGGTGTTTGTTCCCCATAACATTGTTTGTCATTAAGAATCATGTTCAGAAATGATCTTGAGGCGAACATGAATGGATTTGCTGCTAGCTGTGGTGCAGGAAAACTCTCACAAATAAGATTGACAACAGAGAGTTTAAAAGACCTTTCTACCCCCTTCATGAATACCTAGGATAGAATTGTTGTCTCAGAATTTGAGGGGCAGGGCTTTGGGAGTCCTTAGAGGAGAGGCTGATCGAACACTGGTATTTTGGCATAGAGTTCAGCTGCAGCTGAGCCTGTCAGGGTTACTTTGGCCTTAGATTCAGAACAGTTCTTGCTGTATTATGCACCTAATGGCACTGCAGTTGTATGTGTACTATGGGAAGCAATTGTCTCAAGCTGATTAAAAGATGTATTATATAGGGTTGGATGACAGATCATGTCAGCTACATTACTTTAAACTTAAATGTATTTAGTCTTGTAGTATTTAATTAGATACTTAAGGCTACAGTGTTCCCTGTAACAGGACATGGACATGCTTTGGATGGAATTGCTGATTATTTTTATGTAAAATATTACTTTTCTGAAGATAAACTTGTTGAGCTTACCTAGAGTTCAACTGATTGACCTAATGTAATGAAATATAATATATTTATAGTCATAGATTTGTTTAAGATCTGTTTCCAGGGTAGTGTTTGTTGAAGCAAAGGAGATTTCTGCAGATGGCTTCATCAGGACCTTTCCACCACAGAGCGCTGGCGATGTGCAGCAAATGTTCCTTTGCCTTTCCCACTGCTCCTCTTTTTCCTGTTTGCATTTGGGGAGAATTTAGTTGTTTGGATCTTACCTGCTTGCATAGTAAGGGAGGCTCAAACTCTTGCTGAATATAATGGAGATCCTCTTCTGTCCTCCTTGGTTATTTTCCTGCCATCTGTTTCCTAAGACATCTTCATTTGCTGCTAAAACTTGTTTCATGACAGCTTTATTCTTCAGTGTGCATTGTCAGCATTGGTCATTGAAAGAACACACTGATAACTGTAGGCCAACTTCTGCATTTTGATTTTGCTTTATTGCTTACTGTGATCTTACCATGTGGGTTGTTGCCACTATGCCTTCACTGCAGCAGGCTCTGCAGAGGGGAGAGAGAAGTTGCTCAGAGTTCAGGTAGACAAGTCAAATTAAAAATTAATTGGAAAAGAAAATAAGATTATTATTTTGTTCTTACAGGAAGAATAAGGTATTTAAAAAAAAAAGAATCTCCTGTGCAAGACAATGATTCTGATAAGTAGCGTAAATATGTTTTTGTAGTGAAATATTTCAGCACTTCACAGCAGTATCAACAGCCAGAAGAGTGGTGGTTTGTTCAGAGGCAGATGGAGGTGGTTCCTTTTGACTGGCGCTTAAAATGGTTACTTTAAGAGCAAGCTCAGAAAACAGGTTTACTGGAGGCTGACCTTGCTTTTTTGCCATGCATGACTGCATTTTTTCTTTCCCCTCAAGTCTAATTAGTTACCAATTCTCTCTTGAAGGAGGATCTTCTTTTGTAGGGAGCACACATCAAGCAGTTTCTGAAATGTTTCTGTAACATATTAAAACTCCTGTTGGCTTTGATGTTAGTGATTTAGATTTTAAACAGTATATAATCACTTGTCTCATTGTTCTCTGAAGACCTTCAAAGTCATAGTAATTCAGATGAGTTGATGTGAGCACCTTGCCGGCTGTAGGTTCCTTTCAAGAAGCCTGATAGAACAGCTGTTTGGAGTGCTCTGCATTCTAATGATTCCAAACTTGCATTCAGAAAGTGACTATCAGTTCAGGTTTGCTTGTTCATGTTTCTGAACATGCTTCTGAATTCTTTGGCCCAGTTTTTGAAGTGTTTGTGCTCAGAGAATAGGGTCAGAGTTGGTTATATTTACCTGTTCTTTGGTGAAATAGCTTCTTCTCTAGCAACTGTTTCATATTAGGCTAAAATTGCATTTCACTGGTGTTTATTTTCTTATGAAAATGAATATCATTTAAATTTCAGAAGCCTTAAATACACTTAGTTTTTCCAAAAATATGTTACTCTTGTGATGTTTAGAGAATAAAAAGGCTTGTTTCTGCAAAGGAGTTATAATTTTATTCAAGTTCTCCTGGTCTTTACATGTTCCTGCTTTGCTTGAGAAATAAGTTTAGTATTGGTATTAATTACTGTTGTCAGGTATAGGCAGGTGTCAGTCTCTTTTTGCAGCAGAATGTGTGTTTAACACTGCTGATGTTCTGATGACTTCTCTGCTGGCATCACCTGATAAAGGCCTTGGTGCTCAAATGCTTATTTCAGAGCACAGAAATCTCAGCTAAGTGTTTGGAAATGGCAATATGGACCAAGATTGTTTTATAGACTGCTTCAGCTGCTCACATGTGCATGGAATCCTTTTCCTTTCTAGTGTTAATTGTAGAGAATTTGTCATGAAAACAAAGCCTAATAAAAGATAATGGTAAATATTTGTATTCTTTCTTTTTGTTTTCTTGGGGTTTTATTGTTTTTTTGTGTATTTGTTTGTGGTGTCTTTGTGAAGGTTTTTCCAGTCATATCTGACTGTGGCTCTTTTTCTTGGCAGAGGAATTTCTCGATGTCTGTAAACAGTGCTGCTGTCCTGCGGTCGACGGGACGCGGAGGAGGAACGGTGGTAGGGGCTCCTCGAGGTCGAAGTTCCTCTAGAGGTCGAGGTGAGCTGCCAGTGGGATGTGCTGCACTGGATCCAGGTGATCCAGGTCAAAGCTGGTCAGAGATATTACGTGGAGCTTGGCTAGAGCCCTGTGTTCTAATGCCCAGTTTCTTTTCACTTAAAGCTTTGAAACCTTCCCAACAAGGTGGTGCTGGAGAATGAATATTGTGTTTAGTGATGATTTTGCACATCTTAGCACACAACTGGTATTTCTGCTATATGCCTTTGCCAGGCTGGTGGGAAAGCAAAAGGGAAAGGTAGTTTTGGGGTGTTATACGAATTTTTTTGGTTCAGAATTGTTAGAAATTACTTTATTAAAAGCATAAAACCATTTTATGGAGAGAGGGTAGGAAAAAATCTAGGAATGTACTTAAAACATCAAGGTTGTAGTAGGTTGTGTTCAGTGTTCTGGAAAGCCATCTTCATTTGTTAACATCCTGAGTGTAAACAGTTAATGGAAAGGTGTAATTGAATTTGGGAGACATTTGAGTCTTTCCAGTTTTAGTGCAACACTGTAGTTCATGTCTCATCCAGGATCACCTGAAACATTTGCAAATGAAAGGAGAAAATATCCTGAAGCCATATCGCTAAAGTCAAACCAAATTGTTAAATCTGGAATTTATCTTAGCAATTCCCTTTCAATGTGTGCACTTCCATGAACTCTGTTTAAGGGGCTTTATATATAAATATGATTGGTTGCATTTAGAATAGTAGGAAGCTAGCAACTTGGAAATACTGAGTAAATAATCTTGTAACCTCTGTCTTTGCAGGTGCTAAGGTGAGGTTTCTCTTAGAGCCCTTTTTAATTTAATTCTGCATGTCCTTAATGGGTGATATTTTCAATAAGATCTTCGGAAAGTACTTCATGTGTAATTAGATGCTTGACCAGAATTTTATTTTGTCTTAATGTGTTCTCTCATTTCTGTTCTTATTCCTTAATCCTACTTTTCTTTTTAGTTTATATCTCTCAGATATTTGTAGATTGTCTGTCTTCTTGTGGTTGCTTCCCAGCTAAGATATGAATTTCAAGCTTTATGAGACTATCACTAGATTTTCTTGTTCCTTCCCCTTTGTTTGCCATTGTACTTGTACAAATGCTCAGGGTTTCATTGAAAAAAGTGTGCATGTATGTATAGTTGTGTGTATTCATTTGAGAGTTACTGCCTTTTTTTTAAAAGTGTGTGTGTGTTTCTACCATCTGTGTTTCACTTTTGTTAGGAATACTTCTATTGGCTGGTTTTTAAATGCATCAAAGATTTAAATCTTCAAATTAAATTACTGCTGCTTAAAATTTGATGATTTGAGATTATACACCCACTAGTGTACTCTCTAGTTTCAAGATCAAGATACTTTGACCATTTCTAATTTGACAAATCTATTTTGCTTTCTTTTGTCAAATTTCTCTGTTTTCTTGTTGCTCTGTTAATGATGTTGTCCTTCTGCAGTGAGCAGTGGGTTGTTTTTTAATTGCCCCCACTAGTTTCAACTTAAAAGGTTGTAAGGCTAAATGTGGCAGAATATGGCTTCTAATCTGGTAATCCTGTTACTGAATCTACTTGTATACATGACTGTTTTGTTTGGCAGTAAAGTCTGATTCCTTACATTTTAGTGGACAGAACTTAAAATGTATTAAGTATTAAGACTCTTTGAAAGAGGCTGCATGTATTTCCCACAGTTAATTTTTAAGATTTGTTAAGAAATACTAGCAAGAGCTTCATTGCAAAATGAATCGTTTTCACCTTCTTTTTTGTTTATCCCAGTTTGATCTTTTAATGTGTTGGAATTAAAATATGGTGTGTTTGTTAGGCTGCTCTGACTAAGCTGTAAAGGACACATTTCTGCAGTAAATTTCTTCAGCTTTCTGAGGTTTCCTTCTTTCATTGATCCTGTTTGCTGCTTGTTTCTTCCACTCTTCCCCTCTTCTTCCCATGCACAGTTAATGTTGGGTTTTAGGCATGATGAGTCTTCCCAAAGGTTCTATAAAGAAGTTAGAACTTCTGCCAGGACAAAATGGTACCGTTTTCAGAATTATACACCTGATGCTGCTGTAGCCAAGGACTTTTTTCCTGTAGTTATTTATGAAAATTCGGTATAGGACTGTTGACATTTACAAAAACGTTGCTTGTCAGTAGCAGGCTTTAAATGCAATTTTGTTTTTTCAAGTTACAGTGAAGAGGACTTGAAATTTCTTGGGATACTGCTCACTAAATGAGCTGCTTCAATTAACAGTTGGAAAACATTTTTATTGCACTGCAAAACTGCCTGAGTTCAAAAGGTTTTCTGGTGTTTTCCATGAACTTTACACAGTTGTATGCAACAAAGCTGCTGCCGAGTCAGTGTGGGCTTCAGCTTCCCCAAAATAAGATTTCTGTCTTGAAGGGACTTGCACCACAGCAGCTTTATAGAGGAATTTGCATGTGTGATTAGATTTGTTAATGAAGTACCCTGACTGCAGCTCAAATCACAGAATTGTGAGAGCATGAGATGCAATCTCTGGTGGATTGCCAAGGGAAAGAAATGCTGGTAAAGGAATGTTACGGATAGAACTCTAAATGGGATTCACTTACCAGTATTTAAAACTGCAAGATAACACTTAATAAATATTTTCTGGGTGGTCACCCCAACTTTTACTGACAACGCTTATGTTACGATGATGAGAATGTATTTACTATGTGGAAGTTGTTTTGAGTTTTGGTTTGGGGTTTTTTTAAGAGCCTGTCTCTCTGAAGAAACCAAGTACTTGCACGTGACTCTTTTCTAATTGACTTGTTTTCTTGGGAGCTCCCTGTGGTGTGCAGTTAAGCCCTGTGCTTTGTGCTGGCAGGACTGGAATGTCAACATTCATGAATAAGAGCCTCAGATGAGGAGAGATTTAAATAGTCCCTGGAATGGGCTGTAAGCTTACAGACACTTTGTTTTGTAGCTGTTCTCCCTCATGGTTAAGACTGTTATGAAGGGTTCTTTGCTTCCTATTAGAGCTCTTTCCCCACCCACCCTCTTTGCCCTTTGTAATCTGTTTTTACTGCTGTTGGAAAGTGTGTCAATGGTGTGAAAGTGTAATGTTCGCTTATCTAAACAGCAGTAGTTGAGCTCCTGTTATTCTGTTTTTCCCAAACAGTATTATGTCTGTGATTGTAGATCCTAAACTCTAGTTATGCTGTCTGTAAGTTCAATAATTTGCTCCTTGTATTCTGTAGGGTTTTGGGGTTTTTCGTAATGACAATTACAATGATGGTTTGTGCTGCTCCTTACCCTCCTGCTTGTGTCTTATATTTTTACTTAAACTCAAACTGGTCTATTTTTCAGATTAGAGACTTAGCTGTTATGATTGCCATGTCCAGTGGAGTGACATCCTCATCCTGAGATTTTTGAGAAATTACTGAAATACAGATGACACATTTGCTTCACTCTGTTATTAAATTGAAGGATTTATTGACATTTATTGACTTTGCATTCTGTACTTTGTGCAGTGTGTGCACTTAGTCTGCTGCTTGTGTGCCAGGTGGTTTTTTTTCAGAAGTGGCATTCTGTTTAAAATAAGCCAAGGAGTGCAGAAGCAGAATGTCAAATGGTGTGCTTACGTGTGCAGTTTTATCCTCTCAGCAGGCATTTCTCGTGCATTCTGTGACCAGCATTAGCTGTGCCCCAGTGTGCACTTTGAGGTCAGGCCCACCTACATAGTACTTGCTGAATGTCTGACTTTGCACCCCACAGTTTGCCTTGACTGGCTGCTTCTCTTCTGCAGCTTCACAGGACCTGTTTGGTGCTTCCCACACTGTGGTCTGCTTGGTGTCTGTTGGGGCTACACGTGTGCTTCTGCTTGGCACTGTGGGATGGAGCCATGTGATTTCCACAAATGGACAGGGTGGCAGCACAGCCAGGGCAGAGGTGGCTTCAGTAGTCCTGTCCAGTGGTAGGCAGTATCACTGCAGCTGGCAGCTGAGTACTGTGACCCCACAGGCAGCCTTAACCTGGATGCCTAAGATTGATTGTTTGGCCATTTTGCAAGATTATCTTTTAATTAAGACATTTTGGTGGCTGAGCACAACTGGAATACTGATGGGCCACCATACAGGGGTGCTGAGTGGGGGGAGGTTTCTCAGGCTGTGATTTCACCTACCTTTAAATGGCCATAAGCCATGCTGCTGGTAAAACAACTGATTCTTGCTCTGGTACAGGACACTTGCTTTACTTGCTGGTGAAATGTCCCTTATCACCAGTGCTCTGGCTCTGGTGGTGTGTGTCTGCTCCCAGACACACAAGGGGAGCACTGCAGTGCTGTTGCTGCTCACTGTACAAGCCTGCTTTGTTTTTTGGGAAAGTGTATGCAACTTCCCACCTCTGTACCTCAGAGAGAGGAGGTGAGTCAGTGCCTTTGTTCTGACTCTATGAACTGCTTTTGCTTTATTATCTCTTGTGAGAGGAAGGAAGAGAGCTTTCCTGTAGTGAAAAAGTTAGGCAAAGATTGCTATTGCATGAGCTTGCTGAAACTTTTCTGGCTTTTATTTGTGAAGAATAAAAACTGAGTACTTTTCCAGGATTTAAGAGGACTCACAATGCTTTAACTGGATAAATATCATGCCATTTTTGATATTGTATTACCTCTTGCCTTTGCGACTTGTTTTACACTTGTGGCTATGGTCAACCTTGTAGTATCAGACTTGCCATAGTGGAGGTGTTTCTAATAACTTTCACAGGTCTGATGCTGATTTCTCCTCTCTGACCTTGAGTGCTCAGTCAGCTCCTCTGCCTCTCCCTGAGTTCGTGTAAAAACAGCTGTGCTGAATATGGCATGGGCTTGCTCAGCTCCATGGTGTCCATAGCCTGGGAACAGCCAAAAGAAGGCATCTTGGCAAGAGAATAAGGACTGAGAATAACACAAAGGTGAAGAGGCTCAGCTGCTAGATGTTTGCAGCTCAGCAGATTTCCTGGACCAGACGTGGCTTCCATTGATGAATTTTGTTTATCTTTTTTGAGTTTGTCCAGTCTTCATCTGAACTTAGGCATCCTCTAAACTCTGTGGTAAGGAAGGCTGCATCTCTGTGGTTCTTGCAGATCTGCCACTGATCAGCTTTGCTGGTTGTAGAACAGGATAGTTTTGTCTAAAGGGGAGGTTAAAATTGTTCCTTATACACCCTGCAACCTGTTCTGGCTGATACAAAAGCAGTTGTTTATTTAAAGACCACGACTGCATTATCTATGGATGGCTTTTCTTTTTCTCTGCCTGAAAAGCAACTTTCTACCCTTTTCCCCTGCCACCCCTTCTAAGAGATTTGGTATAGACTAGTAGAGAAACTGTTGCAGCTCTCTTGATTATTTCAAGTTTTTCTAGTCATAAGATACTGAAACATAATGATTCCTTGATGGATGTAGGTGTCTTTAGATTTTAAATGTAGAGGCTTTTTATTACTACTTTCTTCAGAAGACTACAAGAACTACAGTCCATTTTGAAGGTGTTTGTTTCCTGTTTCATTTGGTCATTCTGTCTTACTCCTGTAGATCCCTGACTGGATTTGCATCTTATCCTTTGAGGTGTTGTTTTTCCTTGAAGCTAGGAAGAGAGAAATATGAAAAGATTGATGTTAGAGATACTTAACCAGCCAAGAGTTCCTGTTATCAGGTGCTTTTTAGGTTCTAGAACTTGACTGTAGAGAATGCACATGTATGTAGGCAAGACATTATCCTGACAGCTAGCTGATAGATGTTCCACTTGTTCATCTTCTTCCCATGAGATCTTGAAATGGTAAATTAGCTGATTAGAAACCTTCCATTTCTTCTGCTGGAGCACTGTGTGGAGCACTGTTTGTCTTTTGTAGATCTGGGAACTTCACCCCAGCCATTAATCTAACCAATGCTGGAAGATGTTTTGAAGGGCTGGGGATGTTTGTGGGTGTTGTTTTTCTCTTATGTAGGGCTTGTTTTCTTTTACCCAAACACCCCGTGCCTTCTCAAGCCCTGAAGATGTGCTTTGAGATGCTTTGCTTGAGGATATGTCCGTAACTTTTTGGCTTGCTACTTGGTAGCTGCTTATAGAGAATCATTTACTGAAAACATCAGTAGGACATTTTTTGAGCCATAGCTAATGTTCTTCATTCTGACCTGCCTATAGCCATCCTGTAATCCTTCTTTTCTTCCCACTGGTCCTGGAGGAGATTTTTGTTAGCAGTCACTAAAACTTGATAGTGGTGGAGCTTCCTTCTCCTTTATGACCCTTGACAGCAATAATTAGGAGTACATCCACAGTGCAATGCTGTTATACTGGAGTTTGCTGTTAAAAGTAATCTGGTTTTTGTGTGTGAAGCACACATGTGCAATGTGGATGCTGTGTGAACAATGCATACTTACTTGGTAATTTCTCTTGGGTAAGTATCTGTGTTTTTCTGCATCATATTTATTTCAGAATTGTTTGCCTGTTCTGTCTGGTCTTGCACTTCTTGATAAGAATTTTTGCATAAGACTTTCTTCAGTCGTCATTCCTTTTCCCTTTTGTCCCAGATAATTTCACTGGGACTTAAGACTGCAAGATTAGTTCTCAGGGACACCAGGAAAGGGAAACCTACATGATTCTTTCAACTTCTATTATTATTTATACAAACACTTGTGTTTTTTGTCTTTTCAGGCAGAGGCCGAGGAGAAAGCGGTTTCTACCAAAGAAGTTTTGATGAAGTGGAGGGTGGATTTGGGCGAGGAGGGGGCAGGGAAATGCACAGATCACAGAGTTGGGAGGAAAGGTAACAGAACAGCCCTTCAAGTTTTTTACACACATCTGTTCAGCTTCCATTTGTGCCTTTTGACTTCATAAAAACACTTTAGGAAAGGTAATTAGTTATATCTGTGAGTGAAGTGTCTGAATTTCTAAGATGGAGTCAAACACAAAAATATTTCTTGAGGCTCTGGAGTAAGTAAAAGAACATTTCTTGCTAAGAATTTTTCTGCTGAGTTCCTGGGAAGAAGGAGCTAACTAATTTAAGAACAACATAAATTACAGTTGCAATGGAAGTGCTGGTGCTAAGGATTTGCTTCAGTTTTAGTCTTGACATTGTTCACAGTACTTAGGGGCACATTTGAAAGCATACCCAGTTTCCAAGGGCCGTGCGTGTATTGGGGTTTCTGTAAATCTCAGTTGTCACTTGGACCTCTAAAGGTACTGTCCGTCAAACTCCAATTTGAAAAACATTCTCACCAACTAAAGAAAACCAGCAAGACCTGTACCTAAAATGAGTTTTTGGAGTAGTTCCAAAACCTTATTTGAAACTTCTATTCTGCCTTTCTAGGGGAGACAGACGCTTTGAAAAACCAGGGCGAAAAGATCCAGGTATGGTTTTGTTACTGTGTGGGCAGAAAATGGGAGGGAGGAGCAGGGTGTGTTTGGGGGAAGGGACCTGTACATTTATCAGCCTTTCTTATTGCTCCAAGTATATTGTTGATGCAAGATTCATGATACTGTGCCAGGTTGCTAAGTGTGTTCTCAAAGTGTTCTCTTACTTTGTGTTATTCTCACTATTGGACATTTAAGTGTGGTAGATAAGAAGTATGTGGAGTAAGCAGGTTCTGTTTATTTAATGAAGTTGTGATGCCCACAACTGGAACCAAGTTCCTGTGCCTCTGTGAGAGAAGCCTTTGCTGATGAACAGGCATGCTGTGGTAATAGGCCTTTTTCCAGTGCAGCTTTAGGCATTGTGGTGTGGGCTGTTTTGGTACCCAGAACTTCTTGACCATTTGAACTTTAATTTTTGAATGCTTGCTAGTATGAGAGAGATCCCAGCAGTGTCCTGAGGTTCCCATGCTGAAGGGTTTATTGTTGATCAAATTATTTAAGTTATAATCTGAACCTCCAGTTCAGTCGCTTTAGGTGCTCTTCTGTCTCTTGTTCTTCCCCTGTTCTGTTTCTGAAATGCTTCACACTGGCCATGTTCTGGCAGAATGCTGGATCCTTAATTGTGGCCCAGTACATCTGAACATCCAACTAAACTTCAGTTGGAATGGGTTAGTCATCTTGGACATGAAACAGATATTCTGAGGGTGATGGGAACATCAGGGCAGCTCTGGCTGTCTGGTGACTGCAGTGACTTTTGCTGTGTGGGCTCATGTGTTGGTTGTTCTCTGGAATGCCCTTTCTCTTCCTCCATGGCATGTTTCCATGTGCATGGAGCACAGCTGTGCCTGCTGTGAGGTTTTGTACTAGTAAGAGCTTACTGACAATGTGTCTTCTCTATTTGGGACCCAAGGAATCTTTGGCTTTGCTAAAGGAGTCTTGGCTACACACCCACCTTGGAAATATGCTGAGAAAGTGTAGATTAGAAGAGATAATTGCAAGCTTGAATTTAAAGACAAACCCAAAGAGATCCAACTGTAGTTAGAAGTTGACAGGAATGTATTTTAGTCCCTGCATAGCTGTTGGTATTTTTTAGTAAGAGTAGCACAAATTGCCGTATTTATAATTTTCCAGATTACAATGGTGACACATGCTGTAGGAGTTTGCTTTCAAAGCCCTTCCAGTCCTCTCTCTGCATAGGAATTGATGTTCACTGCTTCTGAAGAGTGTTTTTATTTATCTGCTTGTTAAGTTGAATGTCAACACAAAATTAAGATGTGTGCTTTCCTCATTGTCTCCTTTAAAAAGAGGATACTTCTGGAAAATGATTTGATATTAGTCAGAGATTGATTAGGTTTAAATGTCAGTAGTGAAACTTCAGACTTTCTGTGTATCTTTACATTCATAAATTTTTTAGGAAAAAATGAAAATGGGAGAAAGTAATTACTACTGAGATTTCAGGACTGCATTTTTTACAAAAGAAAAGTGGATGTAGAAGTAGTATCTACTACAGTTGATTTATTTAACTCCTTGTTGTTATTAGAAATACAACAATTCAAATTCCAGGCTGTAGAGTATACCACGTTTCTGCTAAAGACAGATAAAAATATTGCATATTGGTATAGGGTCAGATGTATTTCTCAGTTGAAACTGAGGAGCATTTACAGTGTGCAAGATGCCTTTACAGAAGTTGACTTCTGCCAGAGGGTAATCTGCAGCTAGTGTAGAGCATTTTGTGTTTGTAGCAACTGCTAGTGATCAGGGCTATTGAATGTGTCTTCCAAGAACTGTTCCCCAGGGAAGATGGTGTCTTTGGTGCAATTTGTAGGAAGTTCATTGTGAGGAATATTATTATTATTCTCAAATTATGAAGCTTTTTGAGTACCTAATTGTTCCTCTTTAGTCTTTTGTATTTCTCCACTAGTCAGTATGAGAGGCGAAACACCTTCAATCTTTCAGAAGTTTTATTACAAAAATACTGTTTTAACACTAGCATTGCTATGTTAGAGGTTAATGTTGCAGTAAGTGGGAAGACTATTTCCTTCCCCTTTACTTCCAAAGAGAGATAAGGTGGAGAGCACAGAAATGCTGACAGAAAGTGTTGATCTGTTCCAACTCAAGCCTTGGTTAATTACAAGTAGTTATGTAATTTTCCAGTGACAAAATATTTTGAGTGTGAGAGGGATACAGATGTGCCAGGTTAATAGCAAGCACTGGTACCCACACAAAGCTGTGGAAGCAGAAAGGAAAGGAACTGACATACAGGCTCACAGGCTTTAGCAGATGCCTGTACTGGTTTGTTACCTTGGTTAAACTCCTTAGTTTAGGGTTTTATTGTGTAGTTTTACCATGCTTCAGTTTTTCCTTGCTGTTTCATAGAGCCTTGGGTTCAGATTACATAATCTACTGAGTTGCCAACTTTTTTGTGTTCTTTGTTCTGGATGATCCCATTAGAGAATTGTTAAGAGATCAAATATTTAAACAATTCTGGGTATTTGTAATGGAGGACAATGCAAGAACCCTCAACTAAAAATCAAGACATTAAAAAGTAATAGAAATTTAACAAATACTTCTCAAATATGATCAGTATGCTGCTCTTAAAAATTAATGATTGCTTTTTCAGTGCTCACAACAGTTTGCAAGGTCACATTTGACTGATTCTCAGCATAAAGAGTATCTGTTCCTGGTTTCAGCATGCAGATTGAAGATGCACAAAGTATTTGCAAGTGTCTGTTGCAGATTGTCACAGTTCTGACAGGCTTCACTTAGAACCCAAATTGTTTCTGGAAGGCTGAGGCCATTAACAAAGAAAACGAGCAGATTGCTTTCTTGAGCATGTCTGTCTCTTCACAAAAGCTGCGTAATTTTCTGTGGAGCCTCCTGACTAATATCTGCTTACTAGCTGAAGGGATTTGATTACTTACCAGCAGTTACAAACTGGTAGTGAATAATTGTTAAAGTGGTTTAAACAAACCTGTTAGTGAGTCAGTTGTGGAACCTGATGAGTTCTGTTTAATGTGTGGGTTTTGCAAAGATGTGTTAAATATAAAAGGTGTGTTCAAGTGGCTATAAAAAGGATATTGAGTTTCTTTGAATTGTACTTCCCCTCACTCTGCCTGGCTTGTTCTCCTGCCATGTCTTGCTGGCAGGAGGTGCATTCACAGAAGGTTCCTCACCAGTTTGCTCTCGCTGTGCTAAAGCATGGAGTGCTATATTGGTGCATCAGAGCTCATCAGCAATTTTCCTCAGCTTCTATTCCACTTTGGGCCATGGCACATTTCCAGTACTTTCAGACATCCATGATTCACCAGTTCTCTGGAACTGTAAAAGCAATATTAATGTATTTTTTGCCCTTGTTCTGAAGTAACTACGGAGTTCTTTGTCTAATTTGCTTCTGCTGTGTCATTCAGCTTTGCATTCCAAAATGTAATATTTGAAGATTGCATTTAGCATATACTAACAACATATTTTTTCTTTATACTTGCTGTTGTGCTCCCTTTAAAACCAAAGAGAAAATTATTTTAAAACCAGGACAACTTTAAAGTATCAAGTCATGTAGAAATCAAACAAAACAGCCCACCTTTCTAATTGAAATTAGAAATAGCTTTGTATACCTTTGGCTCTAAATCATAAGATTATAGTCCCATGTGTGAGATGTGGGAAAAACTAATAATAACAAATAATATATGGGAATAACGATAATGGAAAGGCCTGACCCAGAATACTGTCAAACAGAATTCTCAGTACCTCCCACAGAATGCTGCCCTATTTCAGCCTTGACACAGGAGTCTGTTCTATTGCTCTTGCACTGGTTTTTAATCTCTAGGACTCTTTATCAATGTCTTACATTGATAGAGAACATGGAAAAAATGCAAGAAATAATTGAAAGTAACTGGTGTTGACATAAGGGTGGAAAAGAACTCTTTAAACTGTGTATGAGTTAACAACTAAAAAACTGTGATAAAGAGGGATTAAGGTAGTGTAACTGGATAGTGTGCTGCTCTCCAAGCTCCACAATAGTCATGAATGCTTGTCCATAGAATTCAGTTTGGAAAAGATTTTGGGAGTGTCTGTGATAAATCAAATCTGAGGTCTGCAATGGGGGAATACAACACTTGAACTATTTTGGAATGAGAGCTCAGTTGGAACAAAAACGTGGCCCTTCTGCCTCATTCCCTGATGATGTATGGAATGTTTCTGTGGGGTGGCTCCCTGTTTCCCCCAGACCCTAAACCAAAGCAGCTTTTTCTGACCCCATCTGGATTATGAACATGCTTCAGTGAACAGTTTTGTGACTTGAGAAGAATTCAGTTTAAACCATCTCATCAGATGGCTTGAGACCATTTTTCTTGCTGCTGACCACTGGGGTGAAGTTAAGAGGAAGTATTTGGTAGTGTCTTATGCTGTTGTCGGTGCTATTTATGCCATCTGGGTTTCTGGGAAAAGTCTTTTACCTTTGAAAGGTAATTTTATTTTAATTCTGCTTGGGTGTTCAGGTGAACACCTAATAGGTACTGCTTTTGTTGAGAGCTTGGAAATAGTTATCTATCACTGTGTTTTTCCTTTAGCATCTTAAATTATTTAGGACCTTCAGAATGGCATTTTAATTGCAGTAGGTTTATGAGGCACTTAAATACAGAAGTCTCATGTATAGTTTAATTTTTTATTTCAAAATTGATTCAAGTGTCTCTAAATATTTTTTGTGCTCTGTGTACAGGCAAAGAGTGATGTTAGAAAGCATAAAATATCAATGGATGCAGTTCTACTTCTCATATATATATATAGTGCATCCTTCTGGGTCAGATATACTTGAGACAAGCAGCGCAAAGATGAAAACACGTGGAATGTATGGGCCATTAAAAAAACCCCTACATTCATTCATTAAAAATAGTATTTTTTTTTCCACTGCTAAATAACTTATTCAGTGTTTTCAAATAAGAAAAAAATTTCCATTGCAGTATTTGTCATATACACCCAGATTTTTTGATAGTGTCTTCACAGACCTGTCTGGGAGTGAGATGTTCTCTTATTTGGCAGAATGAAGAACTGCACTTAGTATTTACAATTTTGCTTAACAAGCACAGCCAGGGTGCTGTTCACTGCCATGAGAGATTGGCAGGACTTTCAGCCATCTGAAAAATGATGTAAGTCTGTATTCCCAAAGAGTTAAGAGAATAGAGAAGCTATGCTCTTGGATGAACAGTTATTTGTACCAGGACTCACGTATTTACTGAATAACCCCATATTGTTTTCTGTTTTGTTTTGTTGTCCATTTTGTCATAAGCTGGTTAATTAGGACTTTTGAAGATCTCTCCTTTCAGGGTCAGTGCAGCTTTAATCATAGTCTGGTGAATTCAGCAGATAGCTTTTCTAATTTCCCAAGAATTAGTACTGTGATTCATGCACCTGACGTCGTCCTGGGTGGTTAATGCAGCCTCTCCTCAGCAGCCACACAAGTTCTCTTCGCTTTGTATATCACGTTGTAATCAAAAGGATGGACTACAAGAGAGAGATCACTAGAAGATGGCAGGGCAGGCAAGGAAGTAAGTTTTTAAATGGAACCCTCAAGTTTAATAATAATTAAAAAAGCACAAAGTTCAAGGTCTGTTATCTCTACTCTGTGAGGCCAGTCTCAGAGAGCTGGAAGCTGTCAATATGCTGTCCATTGATGCGGATCTCCTTGTCAGTCCTTTTTGGACTCTTTGAGTCAGCTGCGGCTGGGAGCTCAGGAATAGTTTTGTCAAAATTCTCCATCTTGATCTGATATTCACCTTTGGCATTGCGGGCTAGCAGGGAGGCAAAGTGGTGGTACACCAGGATCTCTGATGGGAGGTAGGAGGTTCTCCTCTGACACGTTTCTCCTGTGCCCTCCTGCACAGCTGACAGGAAGATGACCAGCTCAAAGTGGTGAGGAGCTTCTCTTTGAAGGAGAGCAGCCAGCGGGCTGGATGCAGTGATGGAGTGGTAGTAGGTCAGTGGGAAAATGAAAAAAGGACACTCGTCCGCAGTGACGCTGTCCAGGTGAAAGTCAATGCTAGTTTGGTGCAGCTGCCCACTCTCTTGTTCTTGGAAAAGTATGGCAGAGATCTGGACACTGGTCAGGGGGCTGGAGCGAATGTTGGCCACCTGGAACATGAGGTGTGGCTTCCCCTCGGTGTGTGTGACCACGGCGGAGCGTGAGAAGCGGATGGAGAGTGCCCGGTTCTTTGGGCGTGCGATCTTGGCCACAAAAGCACCTGGAGCATGGGAAAGAGCAAACTCAGTGTGAGCACACAGCCTGGGCTGGTTCCCTGCAGGCTCCTAGGGAGCAGAAGCAGGCTGAGGCTGGAAAGACCTTGTTTGAAAACTGTTAGGTTGGCATCATACAAACCTGCTTTTGTTCAAAAAAGTTTTGCTTTCCTAAAATGCTTATTTTTCTAAATTATGTTCACTTATTAATGTTTGGAAGTTAACTGTAGCTGTAAGGAGGCTGTTAGTTTGCACCAACTCACTGTAATTGGTAATAAGAACTGATCTTGGTATCGACACCATAGAAGCTCTTTCTTGTACACGGTAAACTAACCTATGTATTTTCCAAGTATTTGGAATGATTTTCAACATGAAGAATATTTTAAATAAATGAAAGTACCTCAAAATTGCTGTGACATTGTAAAAACATTGATTGCATTGGGTACTGAAGAATACATAAACACTGAGTTAAAGATCAATGAAGATAGCTCAGCTAGACAAAAGTATACCTTAAAAGTCAAACCAAGTTGACTTTAAATACTGTAATTATATGGTAATAGCTGAAAGAGAGAATGGTATAAGAAATAAATGATTGAGAGCAATATGCAGTGATCTACCACAAGTATTTTCCAATGAATAGTGAAATTCTTAAGTCCAGGTATTGATAACAGCTGATTTGTCTTTTGTTGATTAAAGCTGTGTAACTTTTAGTACTACATAGCTGAAATTGTGTCATCCTTGTAGTGGCTACCTTAATTGTTATTTCATATATTGAAGTGAACAGCCTTTATTTCTAGCTCTATTCTTAGATCCAATTTTACACCTATTGTGTGTGAAGATGCAGTAGGAAGGATTACCTGTGAGGAAGGCTTCTAGCATGAGTCCCAGGACCATCTGGATGGCCAGCAGTGCAATAGCACTGGGACAATCTCCACTTGGGAACATGGTGCCGTAGCCAATCGTGAGTTGTGTCTCCAGTGAGAAGGAGAAGGCAGCTGTAAAACTGGTGATGTACTTGACACATATAGTGTGGTTGTCAGGTGGAGCATCATGGTCCAGCTCCAGGTCCCCATTCATCTCAGCCAGCAGATACCAGAGCACTGCAAAGACCAGCCAGTGCATGACAAAGGAAGCGGAGAAGACGAGCATCATCCATCTCCAGCGCATGTCCATGAGTATCCCCCACACGTCTCGGAGGTATGCCACCCCTCTGCCCTGGGCACCAGCCATCTGGAACGTGCTGTGTCCATCCTTGGTCACCAGCCTCAGGTACCTCTGAGTCAGGAGGGGAGCGCTGGATTTGGTGTTATTGCTCTCTGGCGTATCTGTTGTCATCTTCTGGAAAGGAGAAGAAAGGAAAAAACGTGATACAATGCCACGTATTTGTATTTTGCCTAATGTTCACAGCTTCTGACACATCAGCAGGGGTAGAAATACTGCAGCCAACAAAGGAGGGCTTATACATTGCAATCCAGAGAAGATTAAGCCAGGAGCCTGGAGAGGAATTTACCACTGTTTGTGGTAATACTTTGCTAAAAAAGATTAGGTTTAAAAGTCTGACTACTTCTCAAATTCTCCCTGCTTAGTTGTTTAAATATAAATTTCATACTTTACCTTCCTAAATTTACATTGGAGTCGCTTTAATTCTTTAGGGGTGAGTGGGATGGAATTAGGCATATTGTGTGTGAAAAGAAATTGAATTTTTCTGATTATATCAGATTTTATAACTTCTTTTGAGCAGAGTATAATAATTTACCAATACTATTATGAATACTATTAACAATAGGATAGTACTAAGGAAATAATGTTTATTAGATTATTTCTGTAACGTATTTATGCATTTTAGCAGAATGCTGTACTTCAGCTACTAGCCCTTTCTGACTGTCCTAGCTCAAGAATTGTCTGCTGTCTGCACCCACTATGTCCAGTTAAACAGAATTACAGTATTCAGGGCAGAGCTGCTTCTGGGAGTCTGAAGCTGTTTATGTAAGTCTCAGGTGAAAAAGGGGACAGGAGAGCAATACAGAAAATACCCTGTGCCATAATTTCTAGTCTAGTCTGCCTGAGCAGTGCAATTTTTATTAGTAACCGAATAAAATAGGACAGCAAGCATATGGGAATAAAGGTGGAATTGCAGATATGGGAAGCAAAATGGATACCTGTAGGTATGTGACATATTAGGCTCCTTAGTTTGCTTTTAAACCTCAAAGCTTGTGGAATTTGCCAGAGCTGGTGAATGTCTTTTCTAAAGACAGTGGTCACTCAAATCCATACATTTTATAAATACTGGATGTTTAAAGTTCACCTGGGACAGATTGAAATGGAGTACAGGGTTGTGTGAAATAGAGACTGCATGATGCATAACCTGTTTAAAGAAGGTTGTGAGGAAGCTTCTTTGTAGAACAACAGAGGTTAAAAAAAATACATGTAAATTCTGCAAAGGATAATTATACATGGTGTATTTAGTCAGTTTTGGTTTCCTATCAATTTTGACTTTTCTTTGAATGATGGCTATTTCAGTCTATTACATTTTTTTGTAGAGGAATTGAATTTTTCCCTTCCAGCAGTGTCATTTTAATTTTTTCTTGTAGTGCATTAGAAGTAAGGATCCTGAAATTCAGAATGAATTTATGGTAGGTGAAGATTTGTCTTGTGATCCTTGATCCCATAAACCAGCAGTTTGCATGACTGCTTAATCATCAGCCAAATTTTGTTCACTACAGCACATTCTCTTTTGCTTTTACTTGTGTTTAATGCCTACTGAGATAGGAGGATTGGCATGTCTTTCTTTTTTTCTGTAGCTTCTCAAAACCATCCAGCTATTACTTCTATCCCTGCCATAGTCAAAGGGAGATATAGATGATAGCCTGAGTGGAATTTGGTGGTTTTTCCCTTATTTTTAATTTTCCAGTTCATATCTCCCAGGAGGAATATTTTGAAACCATTCCCTGTGTCAGAGACTACAGTGGACTTAGAGGTTCTCCTGGTGTATGGTACCAGGATACTTTTCTTGGGGGGTTTTGGTTGTAGTCCATCTGTAGCATATAGGTTATAGCATGGCCCCTCTCCTTCACTGAGCTGGCTCTTCAACCTGCTGCACAGCCCCCTGAATGGCAGTTCTCACTCTTGCTGAACAGTAACCTGAATGCAATTATCCATGCAATCCAATGATTAGTGACTTGTCTGCAGAGCACTTAACATCTTGTGCTAAGATTTAGATGAGCCCTTCTGGAGACCTTGAAGGAGCTGGAAAATGGGCATCTCTGAATGAGAAGGATGATGGGGACCATGCTCAAATTGAGCTCTCAATAGTGCCTTGGTTTTATCATGTTAGAGAAAGGCAGTATTGACAAGAAACACTCCCTTGTTTGAACAGAGAACACTTACAGAACAAAATGCCTCTGAGCGTATCATGCATTCAAAACAAACCAGCAAACCAACAAAAAACCCAAAACAACAAAACACAACCAAAAGCCAAAGCTTGTGTTTTTCTGTGAATTCTTGTGGTACGTTGAGGGCAGAATCTGCTTTGTAGACTCTAAGCAATTTGGGTTTACAAAACAAACAGATGTGAAAATGATTCTGATGCTGAGTGATGGGTGACAGAAACCTTTTTTGTGGTGTTACGTACATTAAGAAGAAAGGGAAAACGTTCTTAAGATGGTAAATTATTTTTGGCTGTGCTTCAGATCTTCACATGAGTGCTAAGGCAGTGTGTTTGAACACTACAGACTTAGAGCAAATGCTGTCAGCATTGTAGGAACTCAGATTCGTCGATTAAGGAGCTTCTTAGGGTGGTGATTAATCACTTAATATTCTCTTAAACTCTGAAAAAAATCAGTCAGGTTCTTTGGGATTTTTTCAGTGGAGGAGGATTGGTTCCTGACAGATTTTGAAGGCACCTGAGAAAGAGAACCTACATTTTCCCCAACAGCACTTTTCAGACCAGTCCTGTGTCTGCTCCCTGAGACTCCCAAGCAGTCTCTCAAGCAGAATTTGCCTTCTGAGGTTAACCAGGTTATGTGCTCGTACAGTGCTCTGATTTTTCTAGTCTAGGACTATTAAAAATGTTAGTTTTTCATTTCAGGGGCAGGGATAGCATTGGAAATGTGTAAGCTTGAGTTCCAAAACCCCTTTTTTCAAGTGCTGTTGATGGATTAAGAGCCAAAAGTCTTGGCTTCTTGGAGTGAGAAAAATATAAAAAACTGCACATAGACTCTGAGAACAGTGCAGTTGGGTGAGAGTAAGAGGCAAAAGAGCAACTGCGCCGTTGGAATGAGCTTACCCAGGCTGGAGGATCAGTCCTTGTTGCTGAGGGAAAAATCTGACACAGCACGTCAAGTCCTCTATATTCTCAAAAGCAGAGGCAACTTAAGAGCAGATGGGACTTTGAATATCAAAAGTGTTAACGACTTCTGTCTGCTCCTTTCCTTGCCCATCATTAAAAAATACAAATACTTTCTTCCTTGCTAGTGATAAATTAATGAAGTTATAAAGTACAGTTTGGACCACCTGATTGAGTCCCCAGCCTGGCATGGTCCTTGATGACCCCACATGAATCCCAGTTTCGATGTATGTTTTAGAAAAGACATTCAACTTTGACTTGAAAAAAAAATTCTGTGTTTGTTGGAGAATGCTTGTCTCCAGTATAACATATATGCACTGTTTCTTATCCAGGTTTGTCCAGTGTTCTCTCTCAGCAGCCTTTATGTTAATGGTATTTGGTGGATTTTGCTTTTCCTGGTTCCTGACTTATGCAACTGTTAAAGCTTTGGGGTGTTGTTGTCCCTCCATCCCTCAGCTGATAGCCCCTGACTAGAAAGACAGGAACTGTCAGAAATCACTTTTCTAAACCTCTTTCGACACACTGACCAGTCCCTTATTACACATTTGCTGTGTCTAATCCTTCCTGTTTACCTTCTCTTGAAAGCTAAATTATCACCAACACCAGTGTGTCTGTCAGTTCTTAGCTTTTTTTGGTTTTCAGTCTTTTTATCACCTTGTCTCTCATCCTGGCTTCTTTCTTCTATACACTCCTCTAAGACAAATCAAGGCAGAGTGAGTACTAATCTTGTAAAAAATCACAAATTCCTTCTTCTAGCAGTGGGACAGGTTCTACACTGACCTGGCTGGCTGATGATTTATGTGTGATAAAACCTTGCCTTACAGTTTTGAGATGTTGCTTGCATTCTGAAATTCATGATCCAGCACATGGATCTCCCCCCATGCTTTGCCTTTTTGATTGAGATCTTCTTCCTTGTGTTGTAAGAGCCTTTATTGCATTCCTGTTCCATGCCACCACCTTTCTTCTTGCTTAGATTTTTCTTAGGACTGGTAGGGTTGCAGGGAAACTCATGGGCAGCACTGTCTTAATTTTTGTTTGCCTTCTCAGCTGAAGGAATTCAAAGTGACACTTCCAGCCTGTTCTCAGCTCGATACCCAAATGCATCTGCAGCCTTTTGAGGAGCCCAAGTGAGGAGCTGTGTTCAGGGGAGACTTCTGCAGTGTGGCCCTACTTGCTTAGCTTCTAGTCTTAACAAAGTCTGTTCTAGTTGACCATGGAAGGGATTTGAAACAGTTTATGCTGTGCTACTTCATTCTGACAGGAAAGTGGTTTTGAGAACCTACTGTTTTCTGGGGGTGATTGCAAAAACAGCTTATAACTGCAGCATCATTCAAACATTTACTAGAGCCTGGGTGGTGACATGCCCCTCTGGGGATGTGTACATTCCCTCTGTACTTGGCCTGGGCTTGCATGATTGTGTACAAGCTTCAGATTTAAACCTTGTCTGCTCTGAGCTGGGATTGTGCAGGTCTGTTCTGCCTCTGTGCTTTCCAACAGGAGCAAACTAAGATTATAATTTTTAAAGGCATTTTTCATGCTATTAAAACAGCTGTTTTGTGTGTTCTTATATTTAGATTATTGTGTATTGGTTGTTTAGACTGAGTGGTCACCCTTGGAGATGCTCTGGCCTTATTATTATTATTAGGAAATGATGTTTTTTCCCAGTATGGATGACATGACTGCATCAAATAACTTACATTAGGGGACAGTCTTAGAAATGTAGGAAGTAAGAGGCTGCATTGGTTGAAAGCTTATGTTCCTGTTGTGAGTAGAACAGTTAACATTTCAAACAGATTTGTCCTTTTGGTTTTGTAGCTAATGCCTCATCGAGATGAATGGAAGTAGTTTGTGATAAAACTGTTACTTCTGAGCAGTGTGCAGAATTAAGCTAAGTTTTCAGGACTTTTTATGTTTATAAGTAGGTCTTGTAAAAATGAAAACTTGAATTTGTTGATCCCAAGTTATATTTTTCAAAGCAAGTGTCATAAAGGATAGAATGTACTTTTGACTTTCTGTGACAGTTTATTACAGAATGCACTTTAAAGAGAAGAGGTGGTAAAATAGGAGAGTATGTCTCCTTTTATAGTACAGAAAGCAAAGCCTCTTTTATACTTGAGTTTTGGGAAGCTAAATAGTGCTCCATTTTATATATAATGTATTTTCACATAAGTATTCTGAGGATCCATATGAACACTAATTCTTAATTTTGAAGTAGTACCTGAGTGGACCAACTAATCTGGCGAGTTTTAGAGAAGCTGAAAAGCAACAGTTAATGAAAGTCTTGGTAAAGACTTGAAAATATTCTAATATATGTTAAATCCTTATGAAGAAATGCAGAATTAAATGTTGATAGCAGAGGAGTGATTTGACAGTTACAAGGGAGGGTTTTATTTGATGTAAAGCTGCAGTAATAGAAGTTTGCTGCCACTGTTATTTTGCAGAGCTTGCTGGTTTTGGGGAGCAGTCCTGCCCTATGTGATGCAGACTTTCCCATGGTTTGCCTAGAATGGCTGAGTTTTCCATGTCTGTGTGTGGTGTCCTGGGCAGCAGTGCTGGCTCTCTGTGTGTCCGTAAGCACAGGGATGAATGCATTGATTGGAAATTGTTGAAGTCCGAGATACAATTTGAGATGGTAAAAGCAAGTTTGAAGATGTGAAGCTTGTTTCTTTTATTTTGTGATGGAATTGAATGCTGGGTTATGAGTGAGCAAGGTGAGCGTGATTTTTCATAATTCTTGGCCAGTTTCTTGGCACTCAGCTGCTGTAGCTGGAGCTTGCAAGTGCTCCTTGTCTGCAGAGCCTTTCCAACACTTATCTCACAAACTTTCTGAAAAAATACTGCATAAAGACTTTGGTTTTGCTCTGTGTGCTCTTAGGACTGTGGTCACCTGAGAGAGCATTTTCTTCTTTTTGAGGGGGAAAAATCAACAACCATTTTGTTTAAGGTGACAGTTTAGCAAGCTTTAGAAATAAAACTCTCTGACCTGAAAAAAACTTTGATTTCTTTGATTAAAGAGTGACAGAACAATTCCAATTGTACAATAAGAAGGAAAGAAGAACAAATGTGATGGTTTTATGTACTTACCAGTCTTCAGAGGGTCTTTGTGCAGGAGGAGGGGATAACCTGGGCTCCAGGAGAGGGACTGCTCTGGTCTGGTGTACTGGTCCCAGCACTAGCCAGAAACTTCCCACAAGTGGTTGGTAGAGATTTTTAAAAAAACCAAACCCAAAACCTTTAAAAATGGGTTTGTATGTCTCATTCCTGTGTTTATATGCTGGGGGGATTGGTTTCCATCTGAAGCTGATTTGATTGGTCATTTTGCCTGCAGGGGGGCCGGTTGGCTCTGATCATGTGGAAAAGAATGCTGGTTTGTTAGGAGCATTTCTTTACCCAACACAAACCCTTAGCAGCCAAGGAGAAATCCTCAAACGCTTACTTGGAGAAGGGGTGCCTTCCCCCTTACCTCCTTAATCAAGATCATTTTTTAGGTTTGAATAATCTAAAGTTTCACATGTAAGTTGAAAAGGCTAAAATTCCCTTGTAAAAGCTGGGTGGAAAAGTTCCCATATTGCTGCTGAAAACCCTCACTGTTCACTGGTACCTTTTCTCTCACCAGTGTTAACTACTGTTTGTTTGGGTGAAGAGAGACATTCTTATGTCTCCCTGCTGCTCCATTTCTTCCTTTCCTCTTAGGTCCCAAGCTCTGGAATGTTGATGGAAAGGTGGATGCAGTTCAGGGTGCAGCCTGTAGTCTCAGGAGGGTGTTGCTGAATTGCAGCCTAATGCTGCTCAGAAGAAGCAGACCTGGCCATTTCCATCTCCACATTGCTCCTTTGTGAAAACATGGAATTAATCACAGGATTTTGCTAAAGCCTAGGAATGAAGCAAGGCAGATTAGGTGGCTTGCTGATTCCACATGGCAGATGAAGCCACTTTCACTGAAGCTGTTTGCTGTGTCACTCCTGAAATGAGAGGAGTTGTTGAGGGTCTGTCTGAGTGAGCGGCTGCACAGAGTGGTCACTGTGCTTCCCTGCTGGACCAGCTCTCAGGACAGCTCTGGAGCACAGTACTGGTTCACTTTTTTTTTTTTTTTTTTATCCCTTGGTGAGCCGCTGATGTGAGGGCTTTGACCAAACGTCAGATGTAAGAGGATCTGAGAAACAAAGGCTGTGGTTGTTTGCAGTAAAACTACTGAAGGCCTGCTGGGAAAATCATTAATGTAGACTTTCCTGCTTAGGAAACAAAATCCCTCCCTATTTTTTCTTCTTTAACCTTCCCCCAACCCTAAATTGCAAAACATTAATTTTTTGCTTCATTAATATGGAACATTTTAATACATGTTCAGGCAGAGCACCGAAAGTTGATAGGCATAGTGTGACTTTGAGAACCAGGGCAAATCATGTAGTGCCAGGGGACTCCCACCAGTGTGCCAAAGCTGTAGGACAGTGTGACTTGCCCTTCACCCTTCCCTCTACTGCAGGCAGCCTCCCTTGGTCACAAGCAGGATTTTGGTTTCACACAGTATTTTCTAAGAAACCATATTTTGAACTGTAGAAAGCATATGCTCTATGGTCACTGGTTTTCTAATCTAACTCAACTGAAAGAATTGAAAATCTTTACACAGTCGCATAGCAGGTGAAATTAGGTTCAGTGTGTGTTTTTCAGGTGTGTTATGGAATTGAACTCTTGTTAATTCTTTTGAATCTATTGACTCACTCACACTGGTGGCAGTAGATAATGGCCAATTTAGTGAAAAAATACGGAGTTCTGTTTAATAGTATGTTTTTGAAACCTACTGTTGAGATTAAGATTTTATACAGAGAGATTGAAAATTTGAAGCTAGAAATGGGATTCAGAACTTCTGATCTGTCACTGGGAGTCACTTCATGGTGTTTGTACTCCTGTGGTGTTTCTAGCATGTCCAGTAGTGTTCTAATGAGTAGGCAGTCTTTCTCTAGAAGCATCATCTTAAGAACATTTATTTTATTCTTCTGTAAAATAAACTAAAAAATGACACATTTAGGCAAAGTTATTTCAGTTCTTTTAAAAACACTTACTACAAAAGTTTTTATTTTTATCTTCCTCTTGAGAAATTGTGTAGCAGGCAGCAGAGAGAAGAGAGCAAGTCAAAGTACTTAACAGACTCCCTGGTTCTTGCCCCTCTGTAAAGGAAATAGCAGTGTTGTCAGTCATGGCTTTCCTGTTTATTCTTTCCAGACAGTGAGCATGGCATAGGAAATGTGGGCTGACAGCCTGGAGAACAGAAGTTATTTGCCATTCTGTTAGTAAGTCCTCTTCATAAATGCATTACCATGGGGCCACATCCCCAAATCCAGTCTTTTTCTCCACAGTCAGTATCCCTTCAAATCAGGGTTGCACAGCTGTAGGCTTTTCTGGCTGGATACCACTCGGCCCTGTCTGAAGTTTTCTGTAAACACCATTGCTGGATTTGTGACAGGCCTGAACAGAGGTGCCCTTTTACTGCTCCTTCTCTTCAGGAAGTCCAGTCAATTAGTCCAAGGCAAAACCATAGATTGCATTTTGGTTTCTTTTATCCTTAAAATGTTGCCAAGTCCTGATTCTGTGATCTAAGTAATTTCAGCAGAAACAATTGTTCTCAAATCTAGAAACAGTTTGCAAAAAATATACTAGGACTTTGGAAGTTATGAATTTAGATGTAATCTGTAGGAATATTCCTGTATTCGTTTTGTCACAGTCTTTCTGTCACTTGGGTAGCTTGATTTTTCTGGTCCTTAACCTGTGACTGGTTTGTGTTTGTAAAGAACTGGTTTCTTGGCTGGTCTGTGTAATCTTCAGGATCATCTCACGCCAGACCTGTTTGGACACATACCTTGTTCTTTGATGTTGCTGTGATGTCTTAGTACCAGAAAAGTGAAGTATGTCCTGAGACACTGCATTTTTTTCTCTTAATTCCACTGAAAGTGGCATCAGAACAGTCTCTGATGGGACACACTGGAGTGCTGCTGTTTGGAAAGGGTTTGGAACCACAGGTGATCCCTTCCTCAGATGAATGTTATACTGACACCTTATATTTGATGTTTTTCATTTCTACATTTCTAATGCCATGGAATTTAAAATCAGAAGAGGAGCAGGATTCCAGTTGAGTCTGATCTTGGCAAATAACCAAGAGATGTGTTTCAAAGCCCGTTTTCTGCCAGTTTGGCATACAAAACCTGACTTTTGACAGTTCAGTTCTTGGGAGCTAAATCTGCTGTCCTAGGACTAGCAGAACCTGAGTCGCCTTGGTTTGCCTGTAGCATGAGTAGATGTGCAGTGGGACTAAAGCTGGGATATACAGTGGCAAAGCAGACTTCACAATATTAAGTGACCTTTATTCCTACATGTTTTTGGAAGAGTGGAACCTGTGAGCTGAGAGCTTGTCTATGTTAAAGAGCAGTCTCTGCTCAATTTCAGCTGAACTTACAATGGAAGTAAAGAACATTCCTTCTTTTTCTTTAATTGAGTCTAAAAAAGACTCTAAAATAGTCTAAAATGTCTCAAATTAATGTTACTGAATAAGTGCCAAGTAGTAGCTGTGAGTCTGTATAAAAATAATATATAAATCTGTAAAAATACTACTTTTCATGTCTCAAAATAGTGATTCCATTAACTTCCTTTGGTAACTTTTTTAGTAAGAAGAAAACGAGTGTTTGTGCTGCAAAATGAAAAAAAAAAAATTGATCTCTCTTCCTCTTTGTAGCATTTTAAAAATAAATTTGGAAGGAACGAGGCATTTTCCTTGTTGTTGAGCCTTAGGCTCCCCTGGCCTCTTGGGTTGCAGCTCTCTCCTGTGCACCTCTCTCTGTGTTTTCCTTCCAGCTGACTCAGCTCTGTAGCTTTGCCTTCTGGTTTTCTATGGGAAGCCCATCCAAGGAGCAATGGTGAGAGGCTTCCCTGCACTTTCTGTTATTGTAGTCTGCATTATATTTTTTAGATACTTAAAATGAAAAAGAAAAAATTCCCAGACTGGCATGTTCCTTTCCTGTCTTTTCCATAAAGTATGGGAAAACAGAATGTGACTGACCTTCATCTGCAAAGATTTATCCACTCCAGATAAAAGAAGTTGCCAGCATCACTCATAGCAAATGAAGGGAGTTGAGTGCCTCCATCAATTTTGTTTTATTTGGAGTATTACCAGAGGCTCCCCAAAATACACTCTTTGCAGAATTTTTTTTTTCATTTGTTTCTCAAAGCCCAGCAAATACAGAAGTGATCTTCAGCCAGATGTCCCCTTTAGTGAAGATATAACTGGGTTATACTTGGCTTCATAGCTGACATTGCCTGTTGGTACTGGTGCTGGACTTTAAATTAGCCAATGTGCTTTAGCTCTTTGTATAGGAACAGCAAAAGGGAAAGGTATTAAAAAAAATAGAGCTGGAGAAAGACAAAGGTGGTCTTTTTTCCTCCAGCATTTTGAGATGGTGGACAAGGGATGTCAGTTTTTCTCCAAGGTGTATGCAAAGTAGAGAGCCAGTGTGTGTTTGCTGTCTCCAGAGTGCAGTATCTCTAGCAGGAAGAATTTTCATATTCTAAGTAGAGGTCTGATATGCCACAGAACTTCGGACCTTCTTTGTTTCCTCATCTTTTTCATTGACTGAAAAAATTGCCTGATGCTAAGGAGGTGTTCTCCTATGCTTCCTGAACTAAATTCTTTAAAATGTCTCTTTCTACCCTAGGAGTCTTAGTACATGATCATGCTCTCTTTTGTTTTTCCTGTCTGAGAAAGCAGCCATACTAACCAGACTTCACCAAATAACATCTTACATTTTTGGATTTTAGGACTCTTAAGAAGAAAGATTCAGTATACCTTTCTCTAGTACTTGAAAACTTGCGTTTTTTTCCCAGATAACATCACAATTTCAGGTTAACACTGGGTAATAATACCAGTGAGGAAATGGCCTCACTGTGGTTCCTGTGAGAATTCTGGTGCTACACAGCTGAAGAAACTTACTTCAGTGATGGGCTATCTTGTCAGGGCAAGTCAGCAGTGAAAGCAGCATCTGTGTTAAGCCTTGGCATACTGGTTTATGATGTAGAAATCTTGGTGTATAATGTAGAGTCTTTTCATAAAAATATTTATATCATCCTTTTCTCACAAGATTGCTCTTCATAAGTACTTGAGGATTTTATTTTTTGTTTTAAATACAGCATAATGTAAATTGGGAACTAAAAGACTATCCTGTCTCCTAAACTTCTAGTAGACTTATCTTTCAGCTCAGGTGTAATTGCTTCTAGCCCTTCATACACTGATCTTGGCTCTCCAGAAGGACGATTTGCAGCATAATGTTAACATTGCTAATTTTTTTCTTGTTTATTCCTCAATGCTACTTTAAATTTTCAGTGTTTCCTAATAGTTAGACTGTTGTATGTCAGATTAAATAAATAGATCTCACCTTCCTTTTATTACAGAAGTAGGAAATATGTTTGGTTTATATGTTTACACTGTGTTCCCATTTAACCTGAGACACTTCATGATAAAGCAGCTTGTTCTTTTTCTCTGCACACTTTTGCCTTCTTTCTGTTACATTTCCCTACATCTCTTAAACTGCCTTTTCCTCCTTTGTCTTTCCTATCCATGTTCTAAGTGTTTGTATGCTTTGCTTCTTTCTGGATTTTTTTTTTTGGTCTTTCCATCCCAAGGTATGTAGGGACCTGGTTTTCTTAAATCTTTGTCATGTTTCCTTCATGAATTTTGTTCCTCTCCTAGGTTCCTATAACCACTTCTGGTGCATTTTTCCCTCCAAGGGAGCAAGATTTCAACTCTTTTGTATTTCTGTGTTTCTAAAGGCAGGACAAGTGTTCACTGGCCTATGTTTCCTTTGCAGTGAGACCAAACTTTGAGGAAGGTGGGACAGTCACCGCGGGGAGGAAACACGAATTTATACGCTCTGAGAGCGAGAACTGGCGCATCTTCAGGGAGGAACAGAACGGGGAAGATGAGGATGGAGGCTGGCGACTGGCTGGGTCACGGAGGGATGGGGAGAGGTGGCGTCCTCACAGTCCAGGTGAGAGCAGAGCTGAGCAAACACGCAGCCATGGCTACAGAGACAGGGCAAAGGCCGTGACGAGGGGGAGGTGCCACGGTCAGGGAGAAATAGGTTCATGTCGTTTTGGTCATTAAATACTGTTCTGGAGTGTGCAGGGCTCTTTGTCACAAAATGATTAGCATCCAATTCTGTGCCTTTTATTTTCCTTTTAGCATCTTCAGTACCCTGACATATTTAAGGGAATGATACTTTTCAGGTGTGCACTTGTCTGTATTGTGCTCCAGGTGTGTACATTCCTGGTAAAAGAAGGGGTTTTTAACAGTACTGTTTCTTTGTGGCTGTGACATGAGGGGACAGAAGTCACCCACATTAGACAGCATACCTAACTCTGCAGAGTGACAGACACTAAACCACTCTGGTCACTGACCTCTTTCTAGTTTTCCACATGTGTTGGCAATGCCAAGAAGCATCATTGGAAGATCTCAAAATATGTTGCTCTACATGTTTTGTAATTAGTTACAGGATATCTTATCTCATTAAATTTCAGGCACCTGTTTGGTTTCACTCTCCCCTTCATAGGCCTGACAGGGCAAAGTCTGTTCACTTCCCTTTCCAGCATTGCATTGCCAGAATTGCAGGAGAAACACGAAGCAGAGCTTGGTATTTCAGTAGTAGGACTGAAACATACCACAGTTTGGGTTTTTTCCTTCTCTTAGGAAAAGATTCATTCATACCTGGTGTGGGGATCCTGGGTTTGGCTATCTTTTGGCTGCAGTAGGCTTCTGGAGTACCAGGAGAGGATTAGACTCTTCCACTGTTACATCTTCATAGAATAATAAAATTGTTAAGTTTAGAAAATACCTTTAAGGTGTTTGAGTCCAACCATTGACCCAGCACTGCCAAGGCCACCCCTAAACCATGTCCTTAAGTGCCAGATCTACATGACTTTTAAATCCCTCCAAGGATGGGGCCTCCACCACTTCCCTGGGCACCTGTGCTAATGCTTGACAACCCTTTCAGTGAAGAAATTGCTCCTAATGCCCAATCTAAACTTTCTGGTAGTGCTAGAGGATGGCAAGGTCCCTCCGCTTGAGCCTCCTTTGCTCCATGCTAAACTTGATAGGAAAGCCAAGAAAGCCCAGGACATTTTTGGGGCTGAGGTGGACAACTTCTCTTCAATAAAAAAAAATAGCAGTGGCTCTTAAAATGGCTCTGTTGCCCTTTTCAAGATCCCAGACTTTCAGTACAGTTACTGTTGTGAGCAACCATCACCTCTGTTCTGAGCCTTCTTCACAGCTGTGTATAACTCTGCTCTCAAACAACTGTTCTCTTGTACTGAAATGTAGCAGTGAGCCCAAGGCATGATTTATCATCAGATGATTCCTATTTAGAGCAAGGCTGAAAGGCAAATTTTGAAGAATATAATTTTCTTTTCCCCAGTGTTTGGTCACAGTTGTTGATCAGACACTGCTGCTTTGTTATCTAGTTGAGGTGACATCAGGCCAGGCACCTCATGATGCAGCATGATACTCAGGAGTGGAGTGTTCTGTGAGTACCAGCCTGCATGCTTTAGCTTAAAAGGAAGCATGGACCTTAAAGTTCAGAAGTTCACTCAGGTCTTGAACTTTTTTGGATGTTCTGAGGAAGGTTTTGAGAATTCATCTCACTTCTGTCACGGAAAATATTACTGCTTATTTGAATTTTTCAGTGTAGTAGAAACTAACTGAACTTCCCTTACGAGTTAGTTTTAGCAGATATTGTTGAAAGCCTGTTCACATGAATCTGCAGAAAAGTTGCTAATGTTGAGAGATGGCCTGAGCAGACAGGTGTATTGTCCTAGTTCCAGCTTTCATCAGAGCTGTGTTTGAATTCAACTCTTAGTAGTAGCCACAGAACTATCAAAATTGTTTAAATCTCATTTTTACTTTAGACAATGAGTTTTAACTCAAATGGGCATAAACTACTCTGTACTTATTCTCCTGTTAGGTAATAGTATAGCTATGTCCTGCTAAAACTAGAGAAAACGTCTTCAGAGGACTGTTGCCATTTATTTATCTGGTCCTTCCTGTGGCTTGGCTGTGTGTATTGCCTTCTAGGATCTTTAGACTGGCTTTAATAACTGCCAGAAGAGTGTGATCAAAGATTTAGATTCACTGTCTACTTCAAAGTTCTCTTTCTTTTCCTTTTAATTTTTTACCATGTTTTAAAATCATAAATGTCTAAAAGCCTCCTCTTTTCTATTGTTCCAATTCTTGCTTTCATACAGTGATTGCCCTTTAAATTTGCAAGGCAAGTCTGTTTTGTTAGAAACATATACAAACCTGTTTTGGCTTCAAAACTAGTGACTAATCTATAGATGTTTATGGTTTTGGATACCAAGTCAACCTTAAGGAATAGAAATAGGTTTTTCTTGCCTAGAATTTCTGATGTGATTTTGTGTCTTTGCTTAAATAGCTCTTCAGATTGATCTTTTTCCTGAAAAGCATTTGAGAGAGGCCTTAGGCTGTACTCTCATACAAAGATTTTTTTAGTTGCTGCTGTTTGAAAGGCTTTTCAAATTGATCTTGATTCACTCCACTTTGAGAATCAGGTACTGTGATTCAACTAGAGTTGAATTTTTGGGCATTGTTCCTTGCATTTCTAAATATCTTGAAGCAACTAAAGTACATTGGAGAATCTTGCTCCAAAATTGAGCAAAGTAAGAATTAGGTGTATATATAATATATGCAAAAAAAGTGTACTATTTTTTTGTCAAGTGCTCAGCATTTAGTGTTGTTTTAGTATCTATTGAAAATTTCACTGCTGGGTTAGAGAATATAACTTTTAAGAGAGAAATAGCTATTAATAAGGCTAATGTGTTCTTGGATTTCCTGAAGCAGCCAGTAGTCCTGTCTTTTACCTACAATGTCACCATCAATTGCAGGGGATAAATTAAACTTAAAATTCTCTGCACTTTAAAAATGGAACATGTAAAACATGTAACTACTGCCTAGTGTTAGTATAGGACTGAACCTAAAGCTGTGTTTGTGTCCTAACTGTTGGTTAAAAGACCTCAGGTAAGAATTCAGGTTTCTCTCTCCTTTCGGCTTGCTTTAGAAGGTTGGCAGCCTGATACTTCAGGCCTGAATTATGGCCTCTGTTCTAACTGGGCTTTTACAAACACATTTTGTTGCTAAGAAACAAGGGCATGAGTCTGCTACACCTATGTCTTTTTGTCTCTTTACATGCTCTGAAAATGTGGGGGCTGTAAAAGGTAGTGTGACTAAATCTCTGCGAGCAGACTAAATGGTTCTTCATTTGAACTTTGAAGATACCTGGGCTTAACAGAGTTCTTAGAATTCACCTTCAAAAACCACATTTCTGGGTCTCACTATGAGGAGCTGAACTCCTGGTATTGGTGTGTGAACTCTGGAAAAATAGAGGCTCCTCTTGGTGCAGTGTCTCTCAATGGCCCATTTATGGCTGTGTAGGAAATTCCTAAAGCTCATTTTTCCTATTCCACACAAAAGAGAGCTGAAGAAGAGAGGCTCAGCCCTTTGTGAGCACTAGGGTAGCAAACAGGCAGAGCTGTTAATCCATACACTGTGGCACTGCCAGGCTCAGGCCATAGCTCTGTTTGTCCCCTGCTGGGAGCCCTGACAGGGACCTTGCTGCTTGTAATGAGGAGCTGTCTGTCCAGGGACTCAGTCAGAAATGCTGTCTGGTTGTCAACAACCTCTCACACTTATGTCTCTTTCTTTAATAACATTAAAAAGATTGCCTTGGAATATTGATTTGATGGTTTAAGACTTTCCTGGTGAGGTATAACTGGAAGCATAGATTAAGTTATCTGGTGGAATTCTTTGCAAATAAGCACATGTGGAAGAGTGAAGGCCTTGTTAAAGTCTTAACATTTGTGTTTCCTTGGTAAAATTTGAGATTGAAGTTCATAATGTTTCTGGAAGGGGTTTGTTTTATGTTTCCTGTATTTGTGAGCAACAAAGGTGGATTTTTGCATGGCTAATATTAATAGTTAGGTATTAAGGTCAGTGCAGAAACGTTCATCAGTCATGAAACAGGACCGTGTTTCTCCCCATTACTGTGTTTGGGTTTTCTGGTTTTTTTTTTAAGACATTTGATACTGTGAGGCCGCACTGATTCTCATGCACAGATTCTTGGAGCAAAAAAAAAAAGAATTTACTTTTTTTTTTTTTTAATCTGATAAAGAACAGCCACCATGAAAAGCACTAAGGTGCCTTCATTTTGCTTTGCACCTTTGTGATAAAGATGGCTTGTATTGCATGGAAAGCTATGTACAGTCCTTTCACTCCCAGTTTGTTTTCCTTAGCAGCCAGTTCTTTACAGCTTAAATAACATTATTGCATTCAGAGGATTTGAAGCTTGGCTGAATGAAGGTGTCTCCTGAATATGAAGTATATACATGAATTGGGAAAGTTCTCCTTATCTTTCCAAATTTTGGTATTCCATGGCCAAAAAAAACCCAACAAATTCAAGAGACTGACCAGTCCTTTCAAAGGTATTTGATAGTTGTCAATCTGTTTTTCACATATATGCACAAAAGCATATCTGAGGGCAAGAGGTAAAAACGTGGGTGTTTTGTTCAGATGCGACTTCTGCAGAGTCCTTGAAGGAAAATAGAAAGTCTTACACATGTTAAGGTGCCAAAAAATACTTAAATCAATAATGGCTGGTAAATTCAATTGGCAGCTAGTGTTGCCTATCTTATTTTGGTGCCTGTTTCAGATTTTGTAGCTGAACTTTTTTTGCCTTTTGTAGTTTTTAATGCTTATTGCACAGTTTATAATGTGAGGATATATTGAAAGTCTCCTGCTTATTGGCAAGATGCTCCTTTTCTTTGCCTTGTCCTTGAAGTTGCCTGTTCCTAGGTGGGCTGTACCGTGTAGGGGCTTTGTGAATTGCTGTCAGTGTCCCTCCCCCCCTGCCTGAGCACTGCCCCAGGACCGTGTGGTAAAGCTCCTTTCCCCGCCTTAGACGGCCCTCATTCCGCAGGCTGGCGGGAGCACATGGAGCGACGGCGGAGATTCGAGTTCGATTTCCGGGACCGGGACGACGAGCGGGGCCATCGCCGCGTGCGCTGCGGCAGTGGCAGCATGGATGACGACAGGGACAGTCTCCCTGAGTGGTGCTTGGAGGATGCAGAGGAAGAAATGGGCACGTTTGACTCCTCTGGAGCGTTTCTCTCTTTAAAGGTGAAAAACCGCTTTGGGCCTTGGGGTCACTTGGGGTCACTTGGCGTAAGAGTGTCCTGTGATGTCAGGTGGGTTATGGGTTATTGCGTTGGCTTTGCAGAAAGTGCAGAAGGAGCCAATACCAGAGGAACAGGAGATGGACTTCCGGCCAGTGGAGGAAGGGGAGGAGAGGTCTGATTCTGAAGGGAGCCACAATGAAGAAGCCAAAGATCATGAAAAGACCAAGAAAGAGGGGGAGAAGACAGAAAGAATAGTGGCAGGTAAGAGGGACTTCTTCTGCAACTGTCAGTGTAGAATTTCTGTTAATTCAGTTACTGAGAACTGCTCTGTTACAGAAGCAGTGGAAGAAGCAGCTCAGGCATCATCTCCAGCTGCCAGATCAGACACCCCACCGAAGTCCCAGCCTCCAGACCCACAGCAGACAAACCTTTTTGAAAGGAAGGAAGAGTCTGTGCCAGAAAGAACTGAAAAAACAGAAGACAAAGAGAATCGAGTGGAGAATACACTGTCAGCCAAAATGTCCAGCAGAGGGGAAGGTAATAAACCTGACAGATAAATTTAGTAAGTTTCCCTTTCTCACTGTGAGTAATCCTGGCCCCTTAAAAGAGGCAAGGACTGAATTGTGGTGATGGAAAGCCAGAATTCACCAACTGGTCTATAAATACAGGATTTGTTGGATATGCCATCTCAGATGGTACTTCACACTGAAATGCGGTCCAGAGAAACGTGAGCTATTTGGAGATGTGCCTCACTGTGGTACAGCAGAATAGTCTGGACAGATGTGTGTGGCCAGGAAACGGAATATGCTCCAATGTGCTGCATTCTGCACTGATAGAACTAATCTGTTTGTTCCTTGAAGTGAGGCTGGGTGCCTGTGCTGTCAGCAGTACATTTAGGAAGGTCTGAAAATACTTTTGCTTTGAAAGGTGCTGAATTTGAGCCATTGAATATTCTCAGCATTAAGTTCTTAAAAGAAATGGTCATTTATGTTAAAGATAATGAACTAACTTCAACATTTTTCTTTAGATTTGGCTTCTCTTGCTCAACCTTTGCCACAGATTTCTGCAGACACAGCTGCTTCTGCTCATCTTTCTCCTCCTGTTTCCAATTCAAATCCTGCTCTGCGGCCAGTTCAAACACCTGTCACAGCTGCTCCAGGCATGGGCAACATTCCCACTGACCCAGATGATGAAGAGGGCCTCAAACACCTCGAGCAGGTAAAATTTCTCTAATTCCTTTGTTGTTGACAATCGTGAGACTGGAGGTATGTGGAATGCAAAAAATATTTGAAGCCTGTAAAATCAGAAATGCAGCTGAAACTTCACATTCCTCAATGTATACTGAAAGCTGCTTTTCTCTGTTTTTTGGGGGTCTTTTTGGTTTGTTTTTTTGGCAAATAATTTAAGCTGTTATGTTTTTCTCTATCAGGGTGCCATACCCCATGTTAAAGAGCTAGAGGCCATACTGCTTATGACCACTGTCAAGGAGCATTATGATTTGCCTGGAGAAATTGCCTGTTAAAACCCTCAAACAAACAATCAAACAAACAAAAACCCAACCAAAAATCCCCTAAGTGAATCACAACACTGTGTTGATGAAACTATAGTGGCTGCTGAGATGTAGAGCCTTCTTTGTGCTCATGCTCCCATGCCTGTTTTATTTTTCACTGTGGTACTGCATGGAACCTCCTTGGCAAGTTGCTCTAAAGCTTTTTGTGAGCAGGTAAACTGTGCCTGTTCAGGAATCTGCCTGACAAGTGTGGCAGACAGAGCTCCAGATTTGTGTAGCAGTCAATCCTGTCCTGAGGCTGCCTGTCATTCCTGGGACACTCTGGAGCACTGGGTAGCACAAGGTGGTTGTGTTTGGTACATTCATTTTCAAATCTGTAAGCCCCCATCTAACTCTCACATTTCTTGCTGGCTTTGATGTATCCTGCAGCAAGCAGAAAAAATGGTGGCATATCTGCAGGACAGTGCCCTTGATGATGAAAGACTAGCAGCAAAAATCCAAGAGCACAGAGCAAAGGGTTCCTCTATGCCCCTGTTCCACGAAGCCATGCAGAAGTGGTACTACAAAGATCCACAAGGAGAAATTCAGGGTAGGTCTGTGCCATTTACACTTCCTCTTTTGTTTCACAGAATTGTTAAAGAGTTCTTCACAGGATTACCACCAGCAGATGCTGGTGCTTCTTTTTACAAAAGCAGCACAGGAAATTTATCATTCTAGAATTAGGCTTTGAAAATATCTCCAACCCATCACTGCCCCCATGAGCTCAGCAGGCCAAAAGTCCAGAACTGTGCTTTATTGTGTCTGAGGTTTGCCATCATTTCATGTTTCTGTAAATTAGGTTAGGCTAAAACCTGTTTCACATGCCAGTAGTTACTCAGATTTCCAGATAACAGTGGAAACAAATGAGGAGTGTGACCACTCAAGTAGCTTGTTGTAAAGAATCCACAAGAAAACTTGAAATCAGTTTTCTAGACTCAGCCCAAAGATGTGGAATAGTCAGGGAGGGTGGTTTGTTTAGAACTGAGGGCAAAGAGGAATCAAGTTCCCACCAGCCAGTGCTTGTGCAGAATCTCAATTTAAATTGTACTTGCAGTCGCTGTGTTGGTAGTTCATAAAATAGATAGGAACTGCTCCCTGCTTTCAATTTTTCCTTAAGATTTTTTTTTTCAATAGAATTTGGAGCAGGCCTTTCATTTAGATACTTGCATCTTTGCCTTCAGAAGGTACTTCAGGTCCCAGGGTTCTGTTTTAGCAGCTGCTTATCTGCTTCCCAGAAGTGCAGTTAAACAGTGAATTCCTTCCTTTCTGCACTTCACACTGTGTAGTGTGAATGACTTCTCAGCTGTGAACTCCAGATAGGATTGGTGAGGGTGTTGTTTGTGGGATCTGTGTCCATCTCTTGTCCACAGGTATTGCACATCTTTAGGGCTTTCTTCTCATCCCTTTAAGTTTAAAGAATGTTAACCATAAAGTGCTTTTATTTGCTCGGTGTACGTCACTCGCTGCTCGGTGTTTATTGCTGGATGACAATTTAAATATTGTTGTTATTTGATTAAGTACTTCAGTGTAACATCAACAAGTAAACACTTCCACGTATTTTTTTTTCTTTGGGATAGCCTCTTCTGATTTCAGATTCTCTAGAAGGAATTGTCTTCTAGAGATACTCCTTACAGAGAAGGCAGGGGTTCCTGAATGCTCCTGCTTTTCAGAAGATGTTTTGCAAAACTTACTTATGTGACTCTCACTCTGTTAAATAATATTTTTATATTATGTTTGTATGTGTCTGAATATGTAAAATTAGTGTAGGAGCCCTCCTTTGAAAGGAATGACTGAAATCTTTCTCAGAAAGAAGAGGAAGAGAAGGAAAAATGTAGATTTTTACAAAGGAAAGAAACTGGATCCTCATTATCTTAAAAAATCTAGTTGTTCACTAGAGGTGGATCTGTTTATCTGCTAAGTTCCAAAAGCAAAACTTATGTAAAACAGAGTTCCTCTGGTTTGAAGGCAGGAGTTGAAGCAGGCTAAGATTGTTTAATTATCTGTGCAGTGCAGTTGGGAAAGCAGCACTTGCGGTTTGAGCAGTGTCAGCCAGCAGGTACTGCTGAGCTCCAGAGTGGAAGCTGCAGCTGCTGTGAGCCTGAAGCAGTAAGTGCTGCTGGAGGACAGTGAGGGGATTAGCTGGACCAAGCCCCACACCACTGTGGCTGCTTGGTTTTCACCCCAGAGCTGACCTGTCTCCCTCCAAGGCAAGGTGAAAGCCATCAGACACTTTCCCTGAGACTGTAGGGCAGTGCTGTACCCCTGTGGAGATGTGCATGGACACTCCAGCCCTGGATGAACAGTGTCCCCACGAGTGGGTGAGGCAGACAGGAATGCCTGGTGCTGGGCCCTGCCTGACCTTAGCCAACTCCCTGTTTCCAACATGCTGAGCCTGGCCTTGCGTCCCCTTCCCCACAACGTGTGTTGGTTGATGTGATTTCAGGTCCATTCAGTAATCAGGAGATGGCAGAGTGGTTCCAGGCTGGATACTTCACGATGTCACTGCTGGTGAAGAGAGCCTGTGACGAGACTTTCCAGCCCCTTGGAGACATAATGAAAATGTGGGGCAGGGTTCCCTTCACTCCAGGCCCAGCACCACTAACACATCTGGTAATTATGTGACAGTTACAGTATTCAAATACTCCTCTAACAAGTGGAACTTGAATTATTTGACATCTACTCTGTCTTGGAATTGCAGGTGTTTCAAGCACCAAAGCTGAACTTGATGTTAGATTACTTTAGCAAGAGTAGAAAAGACTTGAAATCTAAACATGTGTGGTTGTGGCTGGGGGGCTGAGTCCTGTGATATGTAAAAGTGCTGTGTATTTCACAGGCTTTGTGAGTCTTGATCTTGGTCTAGGTGTTTTTTTATTTTCATCTCTTTTTCTGGTCAAAATACAACTTCTACGTTGCTTTAATTTGCAGTCTGCTACTCTTAGGATAAATGTTACTGAAAAAAAATGTTTTATCCCTAAACACAGGGCGAGCTGGACCAAGAGCGACTGACTAGACAACAGGAGTTGGCTCTGATCCAAATGCAGCACCTGCAGTATCAGCATCTTTTAATACAGTAAGGCTTCCTATCCCAGAGATGTTCCAGTGGCTGTGTTCTGCTCTGCATTTTTAGTCACCTGGGTTCAGCTGCTTGTCATTGTTTCCTTGGGCAATGGGGCTGGGAGTGCTTCACTTCCAACAGCAGTAGCTGCTTCCACAAACACTGGGGATGGTGATAGTCTAGGATTTGGGCAGTGTGTCTGCCCCAGGCTCACTTTTCAGTTCTTTTCAGTGTCACAAATAGCTAGTTTGGTGAGACTTGCTTTATAGGTAGCTCTTATGGTCAGACTGAATCCCAGGTGTCCTAGTAATGACCTTCAGATGTTTTGATGTCAGGAGAAGGCTACACATCTTGGGAACTGGAGATGGAGAAGGTGGGACTTACCTTTGGTCTGCTTGCTCAGCTCTTTGAAGATCAGTGGAAGGTTCCCCTGGGCAAAGCAGTTTGTCATCCATTTTGCCCAAGCTGTCAGTTGTTCAGTTATGGCCAGCTCCTGAGAGCTTTTTTTGCAGCAGCTTGAAGGAAAGAACACAGTCAGACTGCTTTTTCAGGGGATCTTGAAAGCTTGAGTCATGATTATAATTTTTCAATACTGATTGTCAGCTTATGATTGAATGAGGCAAGAGCCTGCTCCTGTACTAGGCAATGCCTTGACATACTGGGGAAGAGACTGTTAGGTGGGCAGTGATGAAAGCCAGATTAATTTGAGCTAACATCATGGAATTTGGACCAAAAAGAAAGTAGTGTTGCACAGCTTACAAGAGAAACATGGGGCAGTAATAGCCAGGTGACATAGCTGAGGGTGAAGAGAAGTCTGGTTCTGCTCATGTGAGCCAACTGGCTGTGTTCTTGTGTTTTGATTCTTGCCAAGCTCCTGTTCTGTGGTTTCCTCTAGTATTTAGCATATACATTATATAGGTCAACGGACATTAGTCCCAGAGCACAAATCTGTCTCCAGCTTGGGCATAAGTGAACAAATACCATTTGTCTGCTTCTCTTTTGAAGACAACAGTATGCACAGATGCTGGCTCAGCAGCAGAAGGCAGCCCTCTCATCCCAGCAACAGCAGCAGCTTGCTATTCTCCTTCAGCAGTTCCAGGCCCTGAAGATGAGGTGAGCTAGCCCAGACTTGAACTGAATTCTGCTCTTCCTGTACTCTAATTTGTATATAACACTAATTACATCTTGTCAGCTGTCTGTCCTAGTTAAGTTTGCTTATATTTTAGGATTGGGTATGTTAAAGATGGTTATGAGAATATGAGTATGTTTCAGAATAATAGGAAACAGTTTCATGATATGGAGTACTTCTTTATATATGTAACCTTTGCCTGAAAGAGTGTTTATGGAAATGAGGAGCTGAAATTGTACCTGTCTGACAGATTTGTTGTGCTGGTCACCGAGGAGCTTTGCCAGTTTGGCAGTACTGGATGCCTGTTCCTCAAACTGGCCTCTAAGCAACAAATGCAAAACTGTAGCTTAGCCCTTGACGTAGCAGCAGGGGTGAGATCAACAAGAACTCGACAAGCAACTATTGTTGTCCACGTCATATTTTTGTTTTAAATAGAGGTGTGGAAGGAAAGCAGTATGTTACAAGTTACTGAATCTCATGCGTGTTCAGAGCACTCCTCTCCCTGGAAGTGGCGTGTTGACTCTTCCTGTTGGTATTACAGAATATCTGAACAGAACATGATGCCACCTGTTACAAGGTCTGTGTCCGTGCCGGACACTGGCTCAATATGGGAACTTCAGTCAGCTTCACAGCCTACAGGTAAGGTGCTTAGCCTGGGTCAGGCCTCTTGGGAGAAGTCTGTGTGTTAATAATCAGCATCTTTGAGATGATCCCTCCCTTTTTGACACAAAGGGAAATTATTTCTGCATCATGATGTTTAACTGGATCAGTCTGCTTTACCTTGAAGCAGAAGTTCCATTTGAGAGCGGTGAAGAATATGGAAATTTTTCTAATGGTTGTGGGAAGTCTAGATCTGAAGGGATTGTTCTATTTAAGGACGTTCTGCTCTGATGGGAGGAGCTGGAATAGCTGGTTCTTCTGTGGAATTTCATGGGAAACACAGCCTTCTTTCAGTCCGTGTTCTCCAGGAAGATAAGGTGGCCCTCTACTGCCTAAGGCAAAAAGTGTTAACCTGATTTTAGTTCCTAAAACATAGTAACAGCAGACACAAGATTCTCCCCTTTCAGTTACATTTTCTTCACGTGCTTATTTTTGCTTGTCAATGTTTCTTTTCTTCACAATCTAGTCTGGGAAGGAAGCAGTGTCTGGGATCTGCCCATTGATACTGCAGCTCAGGGACCAGCTCTAGAACAACTTCAGCAGCTCGAGAAGGCCAAGGCTGCAAAGGTCAGAAACTGTTTCATACTGTAAGAAGTTGGGATTGCTCTTCTGCAATGTTATTGTGGTTCTTGAGCCAGTGGAAGACCGAGCTCTTCAGTGGATGATTTTGTCTAGATTCTCATGGAAAACACTTATAAAGAGAATAGGGGTTATAAAAACAAGTCACAAAATCCTTGTGGACAGCTGTTTGGAAACCATTGCTGTGGAGGTACTACTGACCTCTGAAATAGTGGTTGTGTTCTACATTTGTGATGAAAACTTCTTCACTAGCCACCTCTGTTTTAAACTGAGATCATCATAAGCTGTCAGGCCAAACCCTGAGTTGAGACCAGGTAGTTGTACTCTTAATTGTTGTGATGTTCACCAGAACTGGTTTGGGGAATCATCAGAGTTCTATTTGACAGGGTTATTCTACATCTGCTCTTAGTATTAAATTATTTTTGTGAGTTTGAACCCGTATGACTCTGTACATTTCCTGAAAATTACTATTTTATGATGGCTGCAAAGCAACTCACTACTTGCTTCCAAAGTCAGAGGGTATTTTGAGGAGCTGTTGTAGAGAGGCTGGCTAGATAAAACCGGTGTTTGATACAAACAGAAATTGTCCAAAATTGTTCTAGACTGTTTCAGGAATCTGACCTCAGTAGGCAGCCAGCTGATAGGTAAAATTGCAATTAAGGGAGAGCATCTGTCAGAGGCTTCATCTGTTAAGCTGTTACTATAATATCAGCAGAGTTGCCCTAAGAAATGGTGTAGGAATACGTTACCTGCATCTGAGTATAGTTTTATGTGAATTGTAGCTAGAGCAAGAGAGGAGAGAAGTGGAAATGAGGGCCAAACGAGAGGAAGAGGAGAGGAAAAGGCAGGAGGAGCTTCGGAGGCAACAAGAAGAGCTACTTAGGAGGCAGCAGGAAGATGAGAGGAAACGACGGGAAGAAGAAGAACTGGCCCGCAGGAAGCAAGTGAGTTTCCCCAATGTAGTTAATCTCTAATTAATTATAATATTTTATAAAACTCACTTTAAGAATCCTGTGGGGTCTCAGTAATCTTTGGTAGGTGTGTATGAAGACAGTTTTAATATTTTTCATGTGAGTATATTAAATTATGATTCTTCCGTTCTTGATTTTTTTTAAGAGCCCAAACTGCAATCTGAGCAATGGGCTTTGATGCTTCACTTCTGTTTGTGAGCACAGGCCCTCTATTCCATGTGGAATATTCCCTCTCAACTTTTTAATGTCAATGCTAGGTTTAAGTTAGTTGCCCAGTTACTGCATGTTTCGATCTTTATTTTCCATGTATGCAGTCAAGTGTCCTATGAGGAGCAGATGGAGCTTGAGCAGCTGTTTCAAATGAGTAAGAGGTAGAGGGCTATAGTGGACAAAGAGTGATGTGACATTCAGCTTATTTTTCCCCTGTTGTTTTTTTTAACTTAGTACATTATTTTTTTGAATAAATTATTATCTGGGTAATAGTCTGTCAACTTTTTTACGTTAGTTGGTACTTGGGAAAGGAAGGGATGTAGTTTGATCAAACATATTTCTTAGAAAGAATTATGTGGTCAGTGTTGCAGTAGGGGAATGAATGTAGAAAGTGTATGTTCCTAATCATCCAAGAATACAAAATGGAGACATTATTAATTTGGCATTTTTAGCATTTAATTCTGAATTCTGTATGGAAGAAAATGTAGCTGTTCCTTAATGATGCAGGAGGGAAAGGCAGTGAAAGTTAGTTTTCACTCTGCATGTGAAGGGGAAGGGTAAGCACAAGGCTGAGCTTATTCTCTAAGGAGTTAGTCAGTAAATGTCCTGAAAAGTCCCACATGAATAATAGGCAAAAGTTCTAAATAATACTGTCCTTTATAGTGTTTTTTATAAGCTTAGGTAGGCAGTTGTAAAGGGTGTTCCTGCTTTAAGGATCAGACACTTCTGAGGAAGCCTCTAGAATCTCTAGTTTTGTTTGGAAGTTTGTTGTAGATCTCTGTTCACTCAGGGTTTGGGTTTTGTCACAGAAGGTCTATTTTAATTGGTACAGTATGAGATGGAGATAATTTCATGGTACCTTTTGGAACCAAGTCTGCAAATAAATGGCTCCTTGCTTTAGTGTATCTACTTTGTGTGCAGGAAGTCATTATGCTGTACAGAAAAGCGTCCTCCACTTGAGGTCAAACTAACATTGAAGCAATAATGTGCTCAAAATTTTAACTTTTGAGATAGATTGCTTTAGATCTGATTCAATAACAAGAACACATTTTTCAGCTGGTAACTCAATTTGTGTCATCTGTGCTGGCTTCAAATAGACTTGGGTTGTTTCTTATCACGCTAACAGTTTTGCCTCTGTGTATAACAATGTCTGTTAAATTCCAAAGTTTTGTTGTCCACTTTGGATTTGTACAGTAAACAGTCTGACTCTCCTGTTCTGAGATGCCATGGGAAATAACTATTTACACGAAGGAAGCAGAACGGGGTTGAAAAGCAGAAACAGCAAGTATCTTAGTTCATTACCAATGCCATCATTGCCACAATGCTTAATTCTGAGCAGTAATGTCTTGAAAAGGTAACAAAGAGTTTAAGCACTTCTCTGGAAACAGAAAATAACATTGTATTCTGTATTTAAAAAAAAAAAACTGGTCAATATTTGAATCTGACTTCTGTACTGAAAGGCATTGTAGAATCAGGGATGAACTGATTTATTAGCATGGATTTATGCAGAGGAGATGATGCTTAACAAATTTGATTAACTTCTTTTGAGGAGATGACAGTGAGAGCTGAGAGGGGTGAAGCAGTAGACTTAATCTGCCTGGACTTCAGGAAGGCTTTTGATGTAATACTGCATAAAAGACTAGTATATAAGGTTAGTAAATATGCTGTTGATGGTGAATTCTAAATAAACAAAAAATAACTGATAGAAATTCAATTCTGTAGGATGAAATGTCATACCAATTGTTGAATTCAGTTCTTTTCACAGTTCTCATCAATTACTTCACACTGTAGAATTGCAAACAGTAATGCCCAGCTTGTGTAGCTCCTGTATTTTGTTTTTGTCTCTGGTCTGATATCTTCTATTTTGTAATAATTGATTGCTTTCAGGAACAAAATTTGAGGTTTAATAACCAGCTTGTAATTGTTTTCTCTGAATTATGTCTTTAGTTCTCCCTTTAAAATACCTGTTTCAAAGAGGAGAGCAAAAATATTTGGGAGCCCTAATAACATAGACAAGCAGAACTGCAGTTGTCACCAAATTCTCTATTTTATTTAAAAATCCAGAGTCTATTGAACTGGGGATTGCTGCTTAAGGATTTTTTTGTAATATTACAGATATTTTAAAAGATGTGAAATAAGCTGTCTGTGCAGCAAGATGTATTATGTTTGAAAACAATTACTGAGACAGATGCTAAAGAATGCTGGGAATGTCTTGGAGCAGGAATCTGCCAACATGGGAACACTAAGAGCCAAAGGATTGATTGTTTCTCTTAAGAGTCAGTGGCAGAAAGCTGGAGAGCTTTGAATGGTTTTGGTCACATGCTCAAACAAAAACATCAGATAACAAGATACAGAAATAAATATTAAGACAACATTTTTATAGCTGTGAAGAGTCAGAAGAAAGGCTGTGTTTCCCAGCTTTCATATCTTACAGGGTATTTTTTCCTCATGTCAGTAGAACACTGTTCATCTTTAGTTCTGTAGGGAGAGAAGTCTTTTGCTGATGTCATTCAAGAGTGACTCTCCTGGCATGCCTGAGAAAGAAGGAGACACGTACAGCTTTCTTAATGGCAATTCCAGCCTTGTTTCCCAAGGGGAAAGTAGGGCAGAGATGTCACTGAAGGATGTCCCACAGCAGGACTCGGTGACTTTGCTCATCTCTCCCGGGTTCTCTGTGCTATGGCAGTGACAGCCCCAGCCTGGCTGGCACTGAGGACTCCTGAGCTGAGATCCTGCTCTGTGGTCTCCAGGCAAACAAAAAAGACTGGCACCTCCAGCCCACTCAGCAGCCTTTTCAATAAAAGATACAGCAAGCAGAAAATTTTCAGCACTCATACTGGGGACACTTGATTACTGTGACTTTACTGCATGTGTCCAATTAATACAGTTAAAGTCTCAACTTTCAAAAATGGTTCAGGTGGTGTGTGTTGCACTTGAAGCTGATTTCATTAATATGAATCACTGGCTATTCTATGTCCAGCTAGTGGAGAAACCTGCTTACTGCACTTATATCTAGCAGCAAACCACTTCAGTGATATTCAGGATTATGAATGAATTGTTGGCTTGCAGCCAGCAGCTGGTCCCTGCCATGGCATTGCTTATAAAAGATGTTCTGTCTACTGACAGTTTTGTTGCAGGCATCTGAAATTCATTGTCAGAGAAAAATCCAGGGCAATTGTTCTGGAAAGTGTAGTGAAGTTTATCTGTGCTGTGTGTACATGAAGCTTTTGTGTCAGATTGAATAAAAGGGTCTTAGTTTTCACAATTAACTTCCTTGATTAACCAGAATTTACATCTGTGCTGCACAATTAATCCCTGATCATCCTATGGATAATGTATTGCTTATAAAATACTTATAGGAGTGTGATTTTGGTAGTGGTGATTTTTAAAGGAAAATACAAAATTATAAAAGCTCAAAAATGTTCTGGTCCAAAAATTAAGATCTTCAGGTTGAGCTGATAGGGTAAGTCAGACAACAGAAGGGGTGGATGGCCTTAACTCAGTTGCTGGACATCAGAGGTCAGAAAAGGCTGCAAAAACTGAGGCTTTTTTATGTAGGGGTAAGTCAGAACTGGTGTAAGACATCCCTAGGTGGGATTCCATTTAACAGTATACAGGAAGCTGCTTGTCCCCTATTCCTCAGAAAAACCCAAGTAGGAGAATGGAAAAATGTCCGTTTATGTTGATAGGAAAGGGTGCTAATGTTTAATTTTTGAGTAAAGTAAAGAATTTTAGTACTTGGAAAACAGAATATAATTTTTAGGAATTTAAATAATTTAGGGATAGCCCAAAATCAAAGCCCTCGAGAGACCTCTTATTTTCCATAATATTGAAGTTGTATAGGGAGAATCCAGTCAAAGCCCTTGAGGCTTCAAAAGTAACTGTCCTTAAGTACACTGGGCTGCATCAGCTTCTTTCTGGTGTCTGGAGATGTGATTTGAGTTTTGAAGTGCTCTTGAACAGTCAATATTAAGAACCTCCTGTAAGCAGGAAAAGCTTCCAACTTGTGGCTGACAGCCCCATCCCAAAGGGATTAATGATACCCACACATTGAAATATTTATAGATCTAAAGTTCAACTGCTGGTGCTGCATAGTGAAAAGAGGAGTCTCACCTTTTGTTGTCGTTCTCAACGCCATTCTTAAAACCAAAGACGAGCAATTATCTCTTCAGTTTTTTATTCAAATAATTTATGTAGGAGATGCACATTGCATCAGAAATACTTGTTAACATGCGGGTTTGTTGTGCTTAATGCAATGTTTTTGTAGAGCTTAGTTTGGAGCTAGGGAGCTTTTCTTGAAGCTACTCATTTGGCCAGGCAATGCTGTAATCTGTGTTCTGATGTGGTTTGTTGATAAAATGGCTTTTATAGACTGACATTTTGTTCCCAACTCCAGGAGGAGGCCCTCAGGCGACAACGAGAGCAGGAAATTGCACTAAGGCGGCAGCGGGAGGAAGAGGAGAGGCAACAACAGGAGGAAGCACTTAGGAGATTGGAGGAGAGAAGAAGAGAGGAGGAGGAAAGACGTCAGCGAGAGGAGTTAATTCGTAAACAGGTGAAAAATGGCAAAAGGGAGCTCTTCTGTTTATCTGTGGAGGCTGCCACAACAAACAGGCTTTGAAAGTTGCACCAGTGCTTGAGAGACCATCAGTTTTGGTTAAAGAAAGCAGAGCTTGCAGATACTATGAAGTTGAGTGGAAAAAAGATTGTTTACCTGTATTCTGACTTTGGACAAAACAATCAGAATCCAATACACCCTTAGGTAAAGAGATATGGGTGAGAGTGGGTGTTCTCCCTTCATATTTAGCCTTAAGAATGGCCTTGCAGCACAGTATTTATACCCCTTTCTGAGGCAGAGTACAGTATCAGAATAACAGTTTGTTTTGAATTAGCACTCTCTGGGCCTTTACTTGGTTATCTTCAGTGTCATCTGTGATGATAGATTTTGGCTGTCTTTCTGTGTAATGCCAAGTCTATATCCACTACCAGAATTACAGCTTTTTTTCTTCCCCCTTCTTTCTTATTAACAGGATTTTTTTTCTCCTTGGAGTCAGCATTAGAAGTCCCTACTGGGGAACTTGACCTTCCTGTCCCCTAATTGATACTCTTACAGTCCCTTGGTCAAATTAATCTTGAAACATGATTGGTTTCACATTAACCTTCAGGTCCATTTCAGAATTCCCAGTTGGTATTTAAAAATGCCATTTCAGGGTGCTCCCTTGTAGGATGTCCATCACCATTTCTGTCATTTGTTAGCAGAAGCATCTTCTCTGGAACTCTAGTGTTGAGTAACAACAGTAAACACCTCCATCTTTGTCACCTGTCTCTTCTTTCCTGTTATTTTTGCCAAGTTTTATTCCTCTGAAAGTGTGGCCGTACTGTAAGTAGTACAAGCAGGCAGAAGCTCATACCGAAAGGTGTGTATCTACTAGAAGGAAAATAGTAAGAAATTAGCTGGTTTGAATTAGAGAGTTGTCATTCTCTTCCAAGTTCCTTGGTGGAGCAACGGGAAACATATATTTTTAGGGAATAAAGACATTATTACTAGGAAACCTGTATTTTTAGGGAATATGGACTATAATATTACTTTATCACTGAGAAGTCTAAAGCTAAATGAACAACACAGACAGTAAGATTACAGATAACATGGTCCTTCTCTGTTCTGTCAGAATATCAGTGCCACAGAGTATTTTAAATTCTGTGAAGTCTCCTTAGACTTTATTCCTTTCTGTGTCCTGGGAAGGAAGAGGAGGCTGCCAAATGGGCGCGAGAAGAGGAGGAAGCGCAGCGGCGGCTGGAGGAGAGCCGGCTGCGCATGGAGGAGGAGGCGGCCCGGCAGCGGCTGGAGGAGGAGGAGCGCAAGCGCAAGGAGCTGGAACTCCAGCGCCAGAAGGAGATCATGAGGCAGAGGCAGCAGCAGCAGGAGGCTTTACGGCGGCTGCAGCAGCAGCAGCAACAGCAGCAACTTGCACAAATGAAGGTAACCTGTTCCTGCAGTTCACCTTCCTTACAGCTCAGCATGGGAAGTAAAGCCACAGCTACATTCAGGGTGGTCTGTAGTAGCTTGGGCAGAGCAGGGATGGATGTGCTGTCTGGAGAGGGAAGAGAATAAAGAGTTGATTTGAGAAGAAAGAGAAAGAGAAGTTACAGATTAAAACCAGAAAACATTCTGTCAGTAGAAGCACACTGGGAAGGCATCACATGTGGGCACAGATTTTTTTTTGCCACAGTGAGCAAGGGCCAGTGCAAAGTTTCTAAAGCTTGGAATTCCTAAAGTCTTTGAAATCTAAAGGGATCAGGTAATGATGTGTTACATTATCCTTGATACACTGTGTCGAAGACTGATGCATCAGAAGGCAATTCAGAGAATGTATCATTTATATTTTCTACTTTTTCAAACTTTATTATTATACCATTTTAATACTTTCTAGGGTTCAAAGTAGCCTTTCTTTTTCCCTGGGTTTATACCGTTTCTTCCCTGGTTATACTCCAGCAGTATTCTCTAAAGTGTTTTGTAATCCCTGATGATGTCTGTTTTGGCCTAGCTCCCTTCATCTTCAACATGGGGTCAGCAATCAAATTCAGGAGCTTGTCAATCCCAGACCACACTGTCACTGGCTGAAATCCAAAAGTTAGAAGAAGAGCGAGAACGGCAGCTCCGAGAAGAGGTAAACACTGGCAGCAGCGGAGTGCAGCTTGTTAGAGGGGACCCAGCTGTGGGCCTGCTTAGCTGTCACTGCAGTTATTAGAAGGAATGGTGAGGATGAGGAATGTTTTTTTGAAATAGCGTAACTCAAAATCCTGTCCCTCAGGCAAAGGTTCAGTAAGCACTTGTGTGAAAGTTTTTATTGCTTCTTAGTACAAGAGTCTGAAAGAAGGGAGAACTGCACCCTTTCAACCCTGGGAGTGTAATATGTTCATGAAACAGCACACAGTTATTTCACATCTATATTCTAACATGTTTGAAGATATTCACAAGATCAGGAGAGTTAAAGAGAAGATGAGTTGTGGGGGGAACAAGTGATGGTAGGAGAGGAGCTCTTCTTCCAAGAAGGTGACTGCAGTCATGATTTGATAAATTTAGTTTGTCCCAGACTAATGAGCAATTTGTATTTACTGGTTACCTGATGTCTCCCTTTTTGGAGGAACTGTATGGCCCAGAACAATAATAGGTCAGACAGACTTCTCCAGAAGAAAGTAAATTCTGCTTCAAACCAGTTTCCAAGTTAGAGTTTTGAATAATAATGGTCATCTGAAAGTATTTACAAACACTTTTGTCTTGCATGCAACAGCAAAGGCGTCAGCAGCGTGAACTAATGAAGGCCCTCCAGCAACAGCAGCAGCAACAGCAGCAAAAATTGTCAGGCTGGGGTAATGTCACCAAACCAACAGGCACCACCAAGTCCCTGCTGGAGATACAGCAGGAAGAGGCAAGGCAGATGCAGAAACAGCAGCAACAGCAGCACCAGCAGCCGAACAGAGTCAGAAATACCACGGTATGTGTATCTGTCTAATCAGTACATGGAGGAAAGCAGCCATGCCAGTTGCTTCTGTCTGTTCATGTCTTTTCTGCTGGGTTGGTGCTTATAATCAACATCTCTTTATTATGTCTCAACAGCACTCTAACCTGCACACCAGCATTGGGAATTCAGTGTGGGGCTCTCTAAACACGAATCCCAGCAACCAGTGGGCATCTGACCTAGTCAGCAGCATCTGGAGTAATGCTGATACCAAAAACTCAAACATGGGTTTCTGGGATGATGCAGTGAAGGAAGTGGGACCTCGTAACTCGACCAATAAAAATAAAAGCAATGCCAGCCTCAGGTAGGAACTGGGAAGGAGCTTTTGCAAAGGACTGCCACTCCTGGCATGATCACCTGGCAGTTAGAACATCTTCATGTGTTTTCCCTTTTTTTTGCTGTGTCATTTAGGATCTGTTTTGACAACAAAAATAGCTCATAGGTGACCATTCAGTTGATTTTGTCACCTGCTTAGAAAATTATTTTGTTCTTAAAAAGTGTTTTCATCTTGTATAATAGTCTTAAAACACTGTACTGTATACTGTGATGTATATAGTAAGCTTGGTAACTGATCATTTAATTATATGCATTTTCTTTACCTCAGTAAATCTGTAGGTATTACAAGTAGACAAAACAAGAAGGTAGAAGAAGAGGAGAAGCTGTTGAAATTGTTCCAGGGGGTTAATAAAGCCCAGGATGGATTCACTCAGTGGTGTGAACAGATGCTTCATGCACTCAACACAGCCAACAACTTAGATGGTAAGAGATGGAAAGGAATGGGGGCACAATATCTGTTCTGTTTCCCAACAGAGTAGTTCTGTGGGACTGTAATGACATCAAACCAATGTTTCCAATGCACTCAGCAAAAGGACATCATTAAAGAGTGGCCAGAAGAAGTGGCTGCACCTTCTTTTAAGGTTTTCATTGTCCTAACTATAACAAATTGGTGGGATTTGAAAAAGTTTTGAAGTCTAGCAGCCTGAGCCCTCCTAAGGGTTTCTGGTAGTCATGGAAGCATTATCAGGCGCATAGATGAGGATCCAGTTTCATCTTGCATTGCATCCTAGGGCTTTATTGCAGGGAACTGGGAAGGGCAAGCTACTAGACCAGCAAATATTTGACATAGAAATCTGACATTGGTGCTTTTTGCATGTGTGTGTTTGCTATCAACATGCTCATGGTCTGCCTGCTTCCTGCAGTTCCCACGTTTGTCTCTTTCCTGAAAGAAGTGGAGTCTCCCTATGAGGTCCATGACTACATCCGAGCCTACCTTGGAGATACTCCTGAGGCCAAGGAGTTTGCCAAGCAGTTCCTCGAGCGCCGTGCCAAACAGAAAGCCAGTCAGCAGCGGCAACAGCAGCAGCAGCAGGTAAGGGTGACTCTGCTCTCCCTGGGGCCTGCGTGGGGCTGCATTCAGCAACACCCTGGCAGATGCAGACAATAAAGCAGCTTTGCAGTTTTTACCACAGGATCACTTCCTTTGTAACTTAACGGTTGGGGCCAATGGTAGATTAAAGAGTGTTTTCTGCACGGTGATCTGGGAAATGCTGTGGGAAGATGAGGTGTGGATACATCAGTAGCTAGTGCTGCCCCATGGATATAGGAGGTGCTTTGGGCTCTCTCAATTTTCTGTATAAATAAACCAGACTTCACTGTGCTCTAATTTTGTCCTTAATTTGTTCTCTAGGATTCAGTGTGGGGGATGAACCACAGTTCACTACATTCAGTCTTTCAGACCAATCAGAGCAACAACCAGCAGTCCAACTTTGAGGCTGTGCAGAGTGGGAAGAAAAAGAAGAAACAGAAAATGGTTCGAGCAGATCCCAGCTTGTTAGGTCTGTTTCAATTTTTAAAAATTGACGTTTAAGTTGGTAGTGGTGGTTTGCTTTGGGGAATGTAGAGGATTCTTATTGACCCTAAATGGTAATACTGAATTTGAGAAGAAAAGTTGGAATGTCTTTCGAATCTTTTCAGTAGTATTTTTTTAATGATTTGAAAAATTCTGTACCAGTCTCATGGAAAATTTCTGTTGAACTTTCCCTCGTGTAATGTCCTCTTTGATACCTGGGTTATTACCTGGAAACCTCTAAGTAGTTCAGGGATGTCAGTTCCCTTTCCTCTTTTGAGTTGACTTATGGCTATGTTGCAGCTTTAATGCTTATTCATTCTTGGAAGAAAAGCACATTTTCCTTTCTTTTATGAGGAGCAGCTTTCTGAGGCTGCCTTTGCCTTGCCACCTTTTTCCAGAAGCTAACCACTACCCTGGTCAGAAAAGGCAGCAAAGGTTGAAATGGTCACAGATTTTCAGTTGGAGGCTGTGGAGATGATGACATCATTAGCAGTCCTTTATTTATTTATTATGTTCTGTGTCTTAATTTTTATGTGAGGCTGGTTTTAACCATCCCCTGTAGCACTGATGGAAAAGCTTCTTTGAAGTAGCTTTTAAGGTACAAGGCTGTTGTGTGAGTGCACGGACACTGTGAGGTGACAGGTCACTGTAGTGTTTGTGTGGAATAAATGTGTCTGTGTTTGTGCCCTGTGTGACAGAGAGGAAACCAGGGCACTGCACTGGGCCAGGCTTTGTTGTGCTGCTTCTGCTGAGCCCAATTGCTGTAGAGCAGACAGGTGTTGTCTGCCTGGAGTCACTGCTTTTTTTAAGGCTGTAGCAGAGCCCTGCCTTTGGTTTTTTTGTCTTTCTTCTTTTTTTGGTCTCACCAAAGTCCATACTTCAGCTAAATCAGTGATTTCTGCACTGCTGTGTATAGAACTTGTCAGTGGAATCCTGACTTCTGCCACCCCAAGGTGCCCATCCGCTGAGTCTGATCTGGGTACTCAGTTGATTATATTAAAAAAACAACTCATGTAATGTGAAGAAGAAATCACTAAATACAATTTAGAAGTTCCAACTGTAAGGGAAGTAGCCGATGCAGCTTTTTAAAAATGCGTACAGTCACTCTTTTACAAAATCATTTCAGATGCTTTTAGGCCACACTGCCACGTGAGGGAGCCAGAACAATTTTCCTAAACCTACTGAACAGAACATTTCTTAGATCTCAAGGTCGAAGGCACTTGGTTGTCTAGCACGGAGCAAACCACTGTAGCACTCTGAAGACGCTGAAGTGTCAACTTTGTTTTTAGTAGCCTTACACAGGGAAACTTTCCCTGTTCCCATACTCCAAATGGGGTTTGTACAGCCTTAGAAAGGAGATTTCAGTAGGAAGCTGCATTTGATTTATTTGATTTGCTTCCTTGTTGAAAGTGTTTTCACTCTTTCTCACACTTTTCTCATGTGCCTCATGTCCCCAGCACATATGGCTAAAAGGCTGGGTAGAAGTTTGAGTGCTCCTTGAGCCACCTGCATGGGCCTGGCTAACTTTGTACATTTTCATGTTGTACTCCTGAGGTGGGAGCATGGAAATAGATGTAATTGCTACTAGATTGCATAGGTACGTGCATTGAGACTTTAAAGTAAAGGGTCAAATTGCTCACAAGCCCTGAAGTGTGGGAGCATGATTCCATGTGTGGATTCCCAGTTCTCAGAATGCCCATTTCTGCCTCTCAGACCTCGTGACTATGGTGTTGGCAGCCACTCCCAAAAACCAGCTGACTTCAGCACGCTCCCTCTGGAGATGTTGCAGAGCAATGTTGCCACCACGTGTAGATGTGCCTCTTAGTGGCTCTGCAGGTGACATCTTCTAAATGGGACTTGAAAACAGTCTTCTGATCTGGGTTTTAAAGACCCAGTGATGCTTGTCTAAATATACAGTTGATTACTTTTAGTTTAAGGAAAAAATCAGACAGTTTGGGTGACTGCATCTGTAGCCTTACTGAATTATCCCTAGACTGACTTTCTCTTACACGTGGTGCAGCACATAACAGATGTCTTGTATCAAGTACTCTATGCCACAGCCAGATTTCTAACACCAGTCCTCCTTGGTTCACAGGATTTTCAGTGAATGCTTCATCAGAACGACTCAATATGGGAGAAATAGAGACTTTGGAAGACTACTGAGCATGTGCAAATCAACTGGCTTTTCCTGCATCTGTTAACCATGGATTCTCCGTTTGGACACCGTACTCTCCACCTTGTGTTGTTCTTTGCCTCGCAGTGAATCACAGGATCAATCATCTCAGGCTGCTTCCTCTGGCCCCAGCAAACCCTTTCTGCCCAGGACTGCACAGGCGTTGTTCCTACTGTCAGCCCACTCAAGTGGACTTTGTTCAGAGTCCCGGGAGGGTGGGAGTTAGGCTTTGTTCACGACAAGGCTGAATTGGGCAGCAAGCTTTCACTGTGCTGTGATTCATTCTGCTGACATACCTGGAAAAAAAATCAATTGGGATTCTGCAAAGCATTGCTTCCTTCTCCTGGTTACTCTTACCACATCCAACACGTGCAGTCATATGGAGAGAGAGAGAGAGAGAGATTGAGAGAGAGTTTGTGGTTAACAGATGTTGGTCAAAACCAAAATGCCACACAGATACTGACTTGGCTGCTCCATCAGGGCAAGAGGTGCTCTCCTGGCCAGGAGTTGCATTCATAAGCTACCCTTAGAAACTGGCAACAGGAGAGGGGCGGTAGTGGGCACAGTTTAGCTTGGGTTGGTTTGAAGTTGCACACCCCCTGCCAGCCCTTCTCAGCACATAATTTTTGGAGGGAAAGCTCGAGTCTGTCTTCATTAGGTGGTGATGCTGAAGCTGGTGGAGTTCCTGTCGGCATTCTCCAGCCTTCCTGGACAAGTGGGGACTTCTGCTCTGGAAAAAGGGGGGTGGCATCTCTTCTTTCAGGCTGAATTTACCCCTTAAGTGCTACCTTCAGAGGGTTAGGACCAGTTTATTTTGAGCTCTTTTCCTGCAAATTTGTCTCGTTTAAGAGGCAGTGGGATCTTTACAGTGTGGATCTGTAGTCTCTGGAGAGGGTGGACCCTGGCTTTTAGAGACGTGCCAGCAGCCTCAGCTGGTTGTCACTTGAAGCCGTGCTTAGGTATCGAGCAGAGATGCCCTTTCGTCATGGAGAGAGACACTGGAGGACGAAGCTTTGTGCAATGATGGCCCTGCTTATCTTCTACACCTTAAAAGTACTTCATGCACCTTCACTGGGATCCATAACCTCTAAGTGTTTATGGAGTCATAACCTTCCTCTCTCACCGAAAGATTAACACCACCTTCCCTGCTCCACGTCACCACCACCCCCACACACACACCACAAACGACAGAGAAGGAAAACTGCCAAATGCACTTAGTGTGAACCCCCTGGTCCCATCTCCCGTCCCCAGAGGGGTGCAACCTGCGAAGGGAGATATGCTGCAGTTTTGGTGGAGTTGTATAAAGGTGTCTGTTATTCTGTCATCACTGCCTAAAGAAAACAGTTTGAGTTGCTCAAGAGCAGTTTGGCTTTGGATTTTATTTTGTTTGGTTTATTCATTTTTTGGGGTCACCTTCCCCTCCTCCTCCTTTCTCTTCCCCCGTTCCCGAACGTGTACAGTAACTATACAGAGACTGCTGCAGACTTGTATATAGTTTTTGGATCCTATAGCATGGAGAGACTTGGAACTGTTGCAAATCTGGTCTCCCTGTCTCCTTTGCTTTGTAAATTCATAAAAGGGGGAAGAGGGGTAGTTAAAATGTTTACAAAACTTTAAACTCCCTCTGAACTTTTGCCAGTGTGGGGGGGGAAAAAAGAGAGAACTTAAATAAAACCTGGTTGTATTATATCTGAGAGAAAAATTTCTGCTTGCTTTTGTCAAAGCTGAGTATTGAGATAATTCCTGGTGCTAAAACTCACCCAAACTCGACTTGCATCAGTTTTCATCAAGAAACAGCAAGCAAATACACAGGATGTGGAACAACAGCTGCTGCTTTATTTCTTCCCTGGTGAGGAATACTGGTTGGTTTTTCTACTTGATAATTTTAGAGTTCAAATAAACACCAGTAAGTTGATATTGGAAATTTCTAACAAGAAAGCTTTAACTTTCCTCTGCTGTCTGTAGAGAAACGTGTACATTCACACTGGTGCTGTTTATGCAGGGGAGATCAAGCCATGGCTGGTTTGCTCCTAACACAAACACTTGGCCACGGAGCCTCCTTTGCCAGGCGGTGCCCACCCCATGCACTCCAGTGCACTGCCCTAAATGAGAGGTTTTATTTCTCCCCTCAGCCTAAGGTCCACAGGGATACCTTGTAGGTTTCTCTTTTTAGACTTCTATTCCTTTTTTTCCTACTTGTTTTTGTGTGGAAAATCCCAGTAAAGGTAATGGTAAATGTCCTGCCATTCACATGCCCATGGAAAATAAGTGTGCTAAGGCCTGACTTGGAGTTTAGCCTTGCATGATGTTTAGCTGATGTCTGAGAGAACAGTTTGTGTTTAGACTGATAACCTGACTTTGTTTTAATATCTTCTCTTTTTAGCATATAAGGTGTGTGGTTCATGAGTACTTCCTGGTTTTTTAGTGCTGTGATCTAATTTCTGCAAGCTAATTTTGGACTGCTCTACACCATGTTACAAGTACACAAAAGCCTGTTAGTTTCAGCTGGGAAGCAGGAAAGAAACAGCTCCTCGATTGCTAAATGAAAATGCAGGAATGCAAGCAGGGAAAACGTGCAATAGTTTGTCAAACCTTGAGGACCTCACTTGGCTCCTGAGAATTTGTAGATAATGGATCAGTGAGGAGGATATACTGTTCCTAATACTGAAATACTCTGGGTTTTGTGTTCAGTACAAAGGTAAGGTGATGGCACGTGCAGATTGTGCACTCAGGTGACTGCCTTGTCACCTTCTGTGACAAACAGGCCCCTTTCCTATAGCAAGAGTCATTTGGCTCAGTAGAGATGGGAAAAATAGGGGCTCCAAAGAGCAAAGCAATTGCTGCAGAAAAATCTGAATCTGAAGTTTAAGACAAAACTACTTGTGTCATATTTTCAAAGCATAAAGAACATTGGGGGTGTTTATGTGTTCATTACGTGATGGGAAATCCCAAAGTATTTGTCATGACATCAGCTCCAAAATACCAATGTAATTTCTTCTGTGACAATCAGCTGGAATGTTCCGCTGTTTATAACCTCATCCTTTCCTCATTCTTTGTTGCTGCAAATGTGATTTGGAACAAACTTGGGTTTTCTGTGCTGTGAACTGTCATGAGCCCCCGAGGCAGGCAGGGGCAGAGTGGCAGAGGCTGGTGGGAGGAGGTGGTGCCTGAGCAGTTGGGATCAGGATGCTGGCATTGCCCGACTCTCCTGGAACACCTGGAGACTTTGACAGCAGTTCTGAGACCACCCATAGCTCCCAGGCCTGCTCTGTAAGTGTTCCACCCAGGAACAAGGATGCCATGGAGCTGCTCTGGCTCTGTGTCAGAGCATTTTAGCCTCAGAAGATTGAGGCCCTTGTTCTTTGCTCCCCCCACCCTGCCATGCCCTGCCACCCTGCACAGTGAGGGATGGGCTGCCCCAATGGCTCCTGTGTTATTTCCTGTGCCTCGGGATGGCCAGCCCAGGGAAGGCATTCCAGGAGCATCCTCGTGGCCTCTGGGAAAGGCTCACCAACAACTGCTCATGTGTGCAGTGAGGTCGTGATGGCTCTGCTGGGCTGCCTATGGGCTTTTAGGCACAAGTTTGGGAGGGTGGAGCTGCCTTTGGGAGGAGGTGTGCTCCTGGAGCCAGAGCGAGGGCGGCTCTGCGGGGCTTTGCACTCTCTCTGCACAGTTGCTCTTGTGAAGGACTTTTTTTTTTCTTTTCCTCTTTTTTTTTTTTTTTTTTTCCCAACCTGACTGAACAAAATTTTTATTACACTAGTGAAATTTCTGAGTTGTTTGGTGCTTTGAAGAGTTTTAAGGATTCCTGCTGATGCTTTTCCTGAGGGAAGCCATGCCCTACCACAGTGTCCTTCGCCTGTTCCTGCTAACGCTGTGCAGCATCCTGGTCCCTGCTGTGCTGGCAGGTAAGGAGCTTTGTTTGCATTTAAAGCCCAAAAACATGGGAGAGCCTTTACTACACTGCCCCTCTCTCTTCTTCCTTCCCAAAAAACATCCCTAAATATGTATCGAATTATAATTGATTAAGGGAAACTAGCTTTGGTGGCTGCTGGTGAGCACGAATATATTTTCGGTGGAGAAAATCCTTTGACTTTTCCTAAGCAGATCGGCAGTTGCACCTTTGTGAGCATTGGTGGGTGGGGGTCAGTGGACACATCAATCAGCAGGAGATGGAAAAACCTCTCAGCAGCTGATGAGATGGGCTGTCCCTGAGCTTTTAATGGCAGGAAGAAGTTACAGTTATGGAAACATTTTTCTTTGGCTAAAGCATGCGTGCCAATTCCTGGTTCCTTCTGTGCTCTACTACAGCAGAGCACAACAGCTGCTTTAGGCAGAACGAGGGAAGTGTCCACAAAACCTCAGTCCAAAGTCAAGGTGTGCATCCTTACAGGGTCGCTCTGGAGCTGGGGCACCAGGGCAGTGCTGGGAAGGTGCCTGGCTCTGACTTGCATTCAGTGACGTGATGGGAAGAAGAGTGGGAGAGATGCCTGTTGTGTAAGGCACCATTTTTCTGGGATTTGTTATTAATTTCAGCTTTTTCTGCTCTTAGCTTCAGCAGAGCTGTGCTGGCTGCAGGGAGCCGAGAGCACAGGCAGCTTCAAAGGCTGCAGGTCTGGGGTGGGTTTTACAACTGGGAAAAAACTGCCTTCCAAACCCACTGCAGTGATGGGCTCAGAGCATACAGGTGGAAACTGTTTCGGGGAATTGCTTCCCCCAAAGCCTTTCTTGCAGTGGAGGCAAGACTGAAGAGGTGGCTGGCGTCAAGGTAACAGGCACAGCATTTATTTTGCCAAATTCCTGTCCTGCCTTCCAAGACCTGGAGCAACGTTGTTTTGCAGTTCTCTCCCAGTTTCTTCTGAGCATCTTGCTCAGATGAGAGAGAGCAAGATGATCTCTGGGAGATGATCTCTCAGGGAGATGCTGGCCAGCTGTCTAGCAGATCAAGTGATGGAATTCTTTTTAATGGAGCTTTCATATGGGTCGGGGAATTCACCGCTGTGCCTGGCTGGAACATGTGGGTGGAGGAGAAGGATTAGTGCAGCTGGTATCTTCTCCTTCTAGGACACCTTTGTGCTGAGAAACCTTCAAAGTAACTTAGAAATGAGCACTTTGTCATTTCAAAGTGGATCCTTTCCTGCTCAAACCATGAGCTTTTTTTAAGCATTCCAGCACAGTTTCAGTTTGTGCCTTGCTCTTGCTCTCAGAAGCACTGGCCATGCTCTTGCCCCCTACCAGGTAAGGTCTTTTCGTAATTGTTAGCAGTATTTCACTCTGCAGGAGGGGACTGATTTCCAGTGAGAATTCAATCTGCTTCTTCTCCAAGCTGGGATCTCTTCTATTCTGTTTTAAATTTCCAGTATTTGGTGCATTTGCTCTGCTCCCCATCCTTGCCAGCTTTTCCATGTGCTTGCTCTGGCCTTGCAGCTGTGGTTTGTGCCTGGCACTGCCTCCCTGTGTCACTTTGCCCCTGTGATGCACTCCCAAGTTTACTTGATTCTGTTACTGGGTGAGCCGTGCTTGAGCAGTGAGGCCTGACGGGCTTTGTATTGGTGAGTGCAACATTCAGATCTTGGGGTGCAGGAGAGATTCTGTGCTTTCTCTGCAGTGTTTCAGAGACTTAATGCCTCCAACAGGTTGTTCCCTGCTCCCCGAGAGAGGACAGGAGGGAACTAGCCTGGACAGTAAGCCATCCCAGGAGCAGAATGATTCTCTGCTGTATTAGACATGGAGAGTTCCTGCCCCCAGTACAGGTGTTTTGAGGAACACTGGAACTTTTTCTGCTTTTTACTCCATTAGAAAAGGAAATTTCCGGCCTGGTGCAGACAAAAAGGGGAAGGGCACACAGACACTCCTCTGGTCTCAGCACACACACAGCCCTGCCTTTCTGTAAACAAGTTTACTTAGTATCCATCAGAACCGCAGCTCTGGGTTGCTGCACACCGGCGCTCCTGGCCTTGCCCGCCACAGGCTGTCCTTTGTGCTGCTGCTGAAGGCTTCCTTTCAGCCCTGCCCTGGCCCTGTGCCTGCCGTGGCCACCTGGGGCTGGACAGCCCCTTGCTGGCCTCAGGGTTCACCAGCCGCTGCCCTTTCGTCTCAGCACTCTCCCCAGCAGAGCCCTCCCGAGTGAGCAGGAGCAGCTCTGCCTCGGAGGGGGCTGCAGCTGGTGCTGGTTATGCAGAGCCCATGTCCAGGAGGAGTCTCCTCTCCCTGTTGGCTGCTTGCCCAGCTGGTCTGATTTCCTGGACAGCATGGTCAGAGCTCTGCAACTGTTGAAAGTGTGAACTTCTCCAAATTACTGAGCTCTTTCCAACATCACATTCGTCAAAGATGGGTAGGCAACCAAGCACATCTTTAACCCCCTTTGTCCACGTCATCTGTGTACAGCAGGAAACAGCCAGCTCAAGGATCTGTGACCAACCTAAGCCCTCTGCAGTTCCTCTTTCTCCAAACCTAAGTGGCACGTAGGCCTAGAGCACAGGAGGATTGTGAAGAACTGATTTTTTTTTTTTCCTATCAGCAAACCCAGTTTCAATTCCTAGAATGGATTCAGACCTCCAAGTGAGGTGGAAGTTAGTACCAAGCTTTTGCAAGGCATTGGCTTCTGAATCATGTGTATATTTGGTACTTAAACTCACCATATATGGGCTCGTGAGCTTGCTTTGAGCTAATGTGGAAATATGTTTTACTGCAGTAGCACATCAGAGTAAGTCTGGGGGGGGGAGAAAGCAACAGAGCACACCCTAAAGAAAAAGACACTGGAAAACACCTTGACCAAGGACATCTTTCTGCAGCAGCTTGTGTGTTTTTGTTTTCAACTACAGGAGAATATTATTAGGAAGTTTTTATAAGTTCTTAAGTACTAGAACATGGATAGCAGTAAATAGGGGTTTTTTATAGCAAATTTCAGGAAAAGGTGTCATTCCAGCAGATCTGTCCAGACTTAAACCAGGACTTTGTAAGCCATTACTCAGCCTTGCTCTGCTCCAATACTCCTTAAAAAATTCTGATGCAGGTATTGACTCCTGAATAAGGAGTTAGGTTGGAGGTGGAGAGTGAGGGTGATGAGGTGCTGAAGCCAGCTTGTGTGAAAAAGACTATTGGCCACTGGCAAGTAACCTCAAGGGCTAATGATGGGATGTGGCCACATCTGCCTGCCTTAAGATCTTACAGTTGGCCTGTGGGGAGGGTCTGGTTCCTTCAGATTTGATTGGCTTCCCCTGGGGCTGTCACTTGTAGAGACTTCCAGTCTTACCTTTCAGTCACTGAGTACCTGGGTTACTGGCTACCACATCACTGTGCTGGCAGCTCACCCCACCTTCTTTTGAGCATGGAAATAGCAGTTTTGTCAAGTTGCCTTTGCCCTCATCCCCTCTAGATCTCTCTACAGCCCATGTGTCTGGAGTTCCACTGGCCCCTCCGTCACTTGGAAAACTCATCTTGTATTTCCTTGTGGTAACTGATATTTTCATTCCATTTCCTCACCTCAGTTATAACTAATCTGTGCTAGGGAGAAGACAGTACAGTAAAGAGATTTCCCCAAAATAAGACAATTTGTAGTGTCAACGTGTGAGAAGGAAGAACTGCCATCATCCACCTGGCCTTCTGCTAACACTAGTAATTTTAGTCTGTTTTGTCCAGTTCCATCTCCAGTAAAACTCCAATAAGATTATTGCATGTTGTTCCCCTAAGTGTTCTCCAACTGTGTTTCTCATGAAAAGGCTTTTACTGTTAGTCTGAAAGCAACAGCTGCCCTCAGCTTGTGCTTCAGTGCTGAGACAGAGCTAATGCTGGGGAAGAGCTCATTTGTGCCAGGGCCTGGAGGTTTCCCTCCCTCTGGAACAGCCGGCACTGAGGCACAGAGCCTCAGTGGTGGGTCACTTGGGTGCCTCAGCAGCCTGGCAAACCCTCCATGTGCCCCTGGCTGCCCTGCCAAGTCCCTCCAGGGCAAGCAAACCATGTGAGTGCACCGTAGGAATTTTCTAGAGGTAGGACTGGTCCTGAGACTGATGGCAGCACAGCTAATGCATGGCTTTTCCCCAGATGTTAAACATACAGTCTTCTGAGGGCTGATGTATTTTGAGCATGTTTCTTGCTAGTTCTTTATTTCTATCAAGTTCTTGGGTGAACAGGAAAGCCATGCACTACCTTACCTTCGATATTTAGTTTCCAGCTCTTGGTTGCACTCCCTCTCCAGAGATGGCAGCGCATTTGGGTGTTTTTACAAGAATGCTGTTTCTTGCCCCACAGCCATGGAGCTTCCTTACAACTTATCCTTTCCTTGGGAAGGGCTGCTGCTGGGTCCAGAGCTGTCACTGAGGCATTTGTTGAGGTTCATAGGCCACGTCCTTCTCATCACAGTCAGAATGACAGCAACAGTGTGGGTGGGAAGGCCTGGCCATTCTGCTGCTGCTTTCTCTGTAGATCGTGTTTAGATCCCGGCCTCCTGCTCATGCACAGAGAAACTGAGCCTGGGAGGAGCAGGACTTGTGGTGGTCACCCAAAACATCAGCAGCAGAGCAGAGAGCTGAACCTCCCGAACTGGGTCCCTTGCCTGTACATAGAATCTCTCCAGATTCCGTCCAACAGGTGACTGGAAAAAGCCCTCGTGTCTCACTTGGAGACATGAGACCTTACTAATAGTGTGCATGTGTTGGGCTTTGGTACCTGACACAAACTCTGTCCTTCCCATCACTTCTCTTGCTTTTACCAGGAGACTGAAATGGGATTGTGGCATTTGATGTGGGTCCATTAGAGATCTGCCACTCCAGCCAGCAGTGTGGCTGACACTCATTGGGACTGTCAGGGAAGCAGCTGTGAAACCTCTGCTTGTTAAGGAAACCTGCTTGGATGCATGAGGATAATTGGGGTGGGTGCTTGGGCTTCTCAGCTGGCAGGAGTGGAGGCATATGAAGACATGAGCTTTTAGGTTAGGAGGGAAAAATCAAACAAGAGACATAGAGACAACAGTGCTGGTTATGAGCAGATGTTCTCCCAGGCTGCAGCAATGGGCTCTGGAGGAACCTGCCTCTCGTTTTGTGTTCCCCCCCCTGTGTGCCCATGGCAGGGCCCTCAGCACCTGCTCCAGCAGCATCGAGGGGCAGGAGCTCCGAGAAGGGGGACCAGCATTGAGCCCTGGCTCCTGGGGAGGCTCACTTGTGGGTACTTCACTCAATGTGTGTGCAGGAATCTGCTGTTGCCTCTGAGCTCACAACTGTTCCTGAGGCACCAGACCTGACTGAAAGGGGTTGTGTTTCCCTGGGCTGAAGTGCCAGTAGGGTAAAACCACAAGAACTCAGGACAGCAAATGCATGTTAAGCACATTCTGCCCTTTCTGTGTGGGCAAACTGAAAGTGCGTGTCAGTGAGGGAAATTAAGAAAATACATATCCAGCAGCCATCCAAGTTTTTAAAAATCACAGAGATCATAAACAAATTAGACAGTTTCCTCTGTCTTTGGCTATAAAAAATGAGCTCTGTGCCCTGCTTAAGGAGAGCTGCCAGAAATGTTTGCGGAGTTAGATGCACTGAGAACAGGAGAGACTTTCTGGCACCTCTGTGTCTAGTGGCACCTGTGGGACCTTTGCACTGTGGTTGGAAGAGATAATGCTCCCTCCTCATCCCTTTGAGAGTGGGGATTGGGAAGACCCAGCCCAGGTCATACAGTCTCCCTGGATGATGCCTGCATCTGTTACAGATCATCTGAGCTAACACCAGTCCCATGTCACACACAAGGCATACATGCAGAAAAAATCATTCTTGAGAAAGGAAGCCACACTGTCCTCCCAGCACTGTGTTCCTCTGCCAGGTGGGGACAGTGGCAGTGTTGACAGAGTCAGGAAGGTCATGGCTGGAGTGTGACTCTTCTGTATGGAGTTTCTCCCTTACTCCAGCACCCTGGAACCAAGGCTTCCAAAGCATTCCATATGTTTGGTCTGTTCCTAAACAGCTTCCCCATGCCACTGTTGCCAGCTTACAGCCCAGTCAGTTCTGCTTGGTTCTCTCCTGTGTTAACTTCATTTGCTCACTGAATTCTGTACTTCCTCCTGTTCCATTCTCTGGCAGTGAAACCACAGGATTTAAAGTAGAGAGTTCCACTGGAAATGGCATTTTGTGGAAGAGCCACAGGATGGGATATGAGTCTTCAGCTCTGCTGGTTGGTTTTGCAGCACAGGCTGGGAAGGGCCCTGCAAAGGCTCAGGTGTTCGTGGGGAGCTCTTGTGGAACACAAACCTCTGTGTGCTTATACAGGGGAGCTGAGATGCCACCTCTGGTGCAGAGACCATGGATGTACTACGTGTGTGAGGACATGGTGTTCTCTGCTACACCCAGCTTTGTCTGGGTTCCTGCCTGAGTCTAACTGGCACAGGCTGCACACTGGGGACTTCCTTGTCCCTGCTGATGCTCATTGGGCCAGGGTTAAACCTGGCATCTGTCTCACTGGACACCCTGTAGCTTTTCTGCCTGTAGAAAGAGCTTTCAAAACTAGTCTAGAACTTTGCTGTGTTCCTAAGATTGTGGGCAGCCTGGAATAGCTCTGGGGCTGGTGGGAGCTGCTCTTTGATGCAAGCCCTGCACTCAGTGGGTTTGTACTGGCAGGAAAGATGAGTGTTTTGGCCCTCCTGTTCCAGGGAGGGATCTTAAGGGAGAACAAAGTGTGGTGCAGCCCATTAATAACGATTCTTTGCTCTCCTCCAACAGCATCTTCTGTCTGCAGGAGGCAAGGAGGGCTCCAGGCACTTAAAGCTGGGCCTGGCACTGCCAAGATATGCTGCTGCCATCTCTCTTCCTGGGCCACAGAGAGTCTGGGACAAGTCTTCAAGTGCCTCTGGTACACCAAGGTTCACATGCCAGTGTTAGGGTGCCTGGGTATATCTCTGTGCCTTGCCCCAGGGAACCTGGGCTGCTTGTTCCAGCTCTTGACTCCCTATTTTCCAGTCCTGATAACCATTGTGTCAGTTCATGTGGGCCCTGGCAGTGAATGTTGTTCATTTTTCTCCCCTCTGCTTTTTTCCCCATCCCAGTGCAACATTCCCAGTGGTTTTAGCAGGGAGCTGTGGAATGTCTCCTGCTCCTGCCAGAGCCCACCTGAACAAGGCTGGGCATTGACAGGGAGAGCTCAGTGAGCCACACACAGGGAGGGCTCTCTGGCTTGGTCTCTGACCCACGGCAGGAAGGAATAACAGGAGACGAGTGGTAACATTAAACAGAACCCGGCCTGGCTTTCATCTTCCCGGTATGGCAGGGGTGCAGCAGGGGGAAGTTGAGGCTCTGGGGTCCTGTCTGGGGAAGCCATGTCCTGTGCTGTGCCAGCACTTCCAGCATCCTGCACTGCACGGGATGGTGGTGCAGGACAAAAGGGCCCTGAGATGCTGTGAATTTGGCCAGCACAGGTGGCCCAGTGGCCTCTGCCTGTTGGCAATGTGACAGTCCTTCCCAGCCCAGTCCAAAGGGAATCTATAAGCAAACCAGCTGTGGATGTTCATGTGGGGCCTGTTTGTGCACGAGCAGAGGTTGCAGGGTGTCAGGGCACTCTGTGTTGTCCCATGTGTGCTGTGTGTACACCAGGTCGCCACAGAAGCATCGCCTTTGGCTGCTCTGGGTATGGCTGTTCAGCAGAGGTGGTGCCCCCTTGGAGCAAGGCTCTGCCATACCGGGGTTCTCAGCCCTGAGGTCACCCTTCATCCACCACGGGGGCAGCCGGCAGGCAGCTGAAGCCCAGGGATCTGACCTGCTTTTGTCACCAGTAGCCTGACTGGGCCCGCCATGCCCGTGGGTGCTTGTCTTCCAGCAGAGTACCCGCAGGACCCGGCCCCCACCCTCTGGAACGAGCCGCCCGAGCTGCCCTCCGGAGCCGGACCCTTCGACGCTGCCTCCACCACCGCCCGGCTGTCGGACGCCACTGCCTTCCCCCCATACACCTCCGAGCTGGAGCCCGAGGACACCACCCACCTGCACCGGCTGGACGCCGGCGACGGTGAGTGGCTGCGGGAGGGACTGCCCGCGGCTCGCTCAGCAGCAGCCGGGGATNCGCAGCAGCCTGGGATGTGCTTACGGTGGATTTGCTCCCTGTGGGCCTCTCACCTCCCAGGAGGGGGAGGGTTGCCTTTATTGCCTGCTGGTGGAAACTTCCCTGATGAAAAGCCTCTGCTGCGGAGCTCTTGTCAGCCCCAAGATGGCTCCAAGACCCTCTTCCTGCTCCATGATCTGTCATGGCAGGTACCTGCCCTGAAAAGAAAACTGCCCCGAGTGCAAGTAGGGCTCTCCAGGACAGAGCAGGCCAGGAGCTCCCTGAACAGGGAGCACGAGTGCCTTTCCTGGCTAGTGGCTCCTGACTGATGGCAAGCACCAGCTGTGATCCTGCCACAAGCAGAGCAGCTCTCCCAGTGTGTTAGCAGCAAAGCTGGGCACCACCGGCACACTTTGTGGCAGCTGTCCTTGTTACTGAGTGCTGGCTGAGCTGGTGGTGGCTGGCTACAGCCCCTTGCCCAAAGGTGCACAGGACCACACCTGGGCTGTATGAGCACACAGGACATGGCCAGTGCAGGGAGCTCCAGGACAGGAGTGTGGCCCGATGCCTGGGGACATAATGGGTATGGGGTGATCCTGACAGCCCTTCCCATCTGGGCCCCACTGCCTCTGCTGACCTCATGCCTTTTTGTCTCTCCCTGCAGGCTCGCTGGGGCCCGGAGCTATTGGTGCCATTGTCATCGCCTCCCTCCTGGGTACATCTGTGCTTGTGGCCTTGGTCGTCATCACACTGAGAAAGTTCTCGGCCTCCTGAACTCAATAAAACAAAAGTTCTGTTACACAACTGGCCTGTCTCCAACCCTCAACTGCTCCTGAGCTGCCTGGGGCCCTGGGAGAAATGGTGCCACGGATACGGGAAAAAGCACTGCAGGCCCTGTGCTGGGCAGCCAGGCTGCATCGAGTGCTCATTGCCCTTGGTATGTGTATGTATCTCCTGGGTGACACAGACCTGGCAGGGCCTGTCAACCCCACTCAGGAGGAACCAGTGGCAGTGTGTGGCTTTGAGCTGAGAGCTCAACAGGACTTCTGGGACTAGTCTGGGTGATGGTAACACTGTTGGGTATCACCCTGCACCGCTTTCCTAGGGAAGAGTTGTTCATGGGTGTAAGCCCCCCCAAGTTCATGTGCAACCCCCTTTCACCCATTGCATTTGAGCCAGTGGCACCAGAGGGTACTGGGGAGGAGATAAGGGATCAGTCTGGGGGAGGAAGGAGACACACAGGTGTTTTTGGTGCTGGCTTGCTCAGCTACATTTTATCACACAGAAAAACGAGACAACAAGAAGTTCCCCTCAGTTGGCTGAGGCAGCCTGGCCAGGGCTGGGGGGCTCCAGCCCGTGCTTCTGGGCCCCAGGCCTGGTCCTGTACAACACTGGAGACCACTGAGATGGAGGCGTGCAGGGCTGGGTCTGAGGAAATAACACTGGATGCCACTCAGCGCCTGAAAATGGCACAGCCTGTGCCTGGGGTCTGGAGTCCTTTGCAATCACAACAGAGCAGGAGGGGCTGGAGCAATCCCAGGGCTTGGTGGCAAGTGATGGGACAGGGCACAGCAGCACTGAGCCCCTGTCCCTGGAGAAGTGCAGCGAGGAGCTGGCATCCTGGCACTGGGGAACTGGTGAAACATCTGAGAGGCAAGGGAGCATTTCTGTGCTGTGAGAAACATGCCAGGCAGGCATGTGGGGCTGCAGGCCCTGCACTGGGCTGGGCTGGCTGCCGGGCTGCAAAGCTGGATGATGTGGGATGTGATTGTTTCTCAGGTAATTTTAAGAAATTCCTAGAGCTGGAGCTCCTCTGGGGTTTGCACTAGTGAATCTGTGGCCGTTGCAAGGTTTGGATCCTGAGCTGCAGGTTTGGTTGTCTCAGGAAGCTGACTGTGGGGTGGTGCTGGAGGGACCTGGCTTGGGGTGTCCCAAGTAAATCTGCCCAATGCACCACTTGGAGGCTGCAAGTCTTTCCTGGCCCAGCTCAGGCTGGGCAGTGAACGGTGATGGGAACTACTGGCTAATATGAGCTTCCCACAGGTGGCCAAGGCAGCACAGCCCTGCTGGCTCTTGTCATATGCTGATGTGGTGGCACTGATCTGGGCCTGAGTGAAGAATGCCTTCTCTCCCCTTCAGAGCTGTGGCTCCCATCACTTTGGTCCTGGGTGCCGGCACTGGCTGTCCCAGGGCTGTGGTGCCAGTAGGGACAGCCCTGGAACCCAGCTCAGCTGTGTTTGTCCTCACATTGCTCAGCCCCTGTGGTCCGAAGAGCAGTTCCGTGGCCTCTCTTCACAGCTGCCAGGCATCCTGCTTTCTCTCCACATTCCTGCTGCCAAGGCCGTGCTCCTCCCGTCCATGCCCAGGGCTGCTGCGTGGTTCTGTCGGCAGCTGCTCTCCGTCCCCTTTCTGAGCACTACCGTGGCACGGCCAGAGCGTACATCAGCACAGGCTACAATGCTTGGAAGACAATCCTTTGCCGTGTTACAGAAAGGTGCAAATAATTGATTTTCCTAATGAACGCTGGCCACAGCTTGGGCCCAGCTTGTGGCTGAGAGGCCCTCAGCCACGTGTGGGACTGTTTAACGAGGGCTGGCTGCTGTGGGTCTGTCCCCCGTGCTGCTCTCAGTGCTGTGCCTGGGGCTTCATGCGTTGCTCAGTGCCACAGCTGGAAGGAGTGATGAGCTGGCTCTGCTGGCCACAAGACTAGCATATATACAAAAGTGAGCCTGTACAAGGAGGCTGGTGGGGGTGGGTTACAAGCATGCAGGCAGCAGTTGCTGAGCCTCCCCAAGCACACAGAACAGCAGCTCCCAGCTAAGGTCACTCACCTGTGTGGCAGCTGGGGCTGCTGGTGCTCCTGTGGTTTGTGTGGTGTGCGAGACGGCGCTGGCACAGCCACCCCTGCTCTGGCCTCGGCAGCAGGGAGTGGCAAAGACCGCAAATGCACGATCAACCAGGAAAGGCCATGATGCTGGGGTTCTGCAGTGGCCCTACAGAAGGAGGTGGGCTGTGGAAGAGGGGGCTGAGCCATGGGACAGGGTCCAGGCAGGCAGAGATGTGGGTCAGGGCTGGCAAGGCTGGGCTGCTGCTGGAGAAGAGCTGATTGTGGAGCACTGCAAAGCATTTGGAAGCAGATTGAGGGTCTGCCTGTGTGAATGAGCCCAGCAGCTTCACAGCAGGACTAGGGTGGTGTAGTTCCTGAGGCTCATCCCAGCCTCTTGCCAGTGAGCTCTGAGAGACAGCTGAGACTGCTGCTTGACCTCAGTTCTACCCGGGTGAGATGCTGGATTCAGAGCACTCCAGACTTGGAAGGTAGCGATGAGCTGTTAGTGCTTAAACTGGGTGATTTTAATTGCTCGGTGATGTTTGTGGCCACTGCCTTTCCCAGGCAGCCTGAGCCAGCCCCAGCCAGCACATGTGGCTCATCCGGCCAGCACCTGGTGGCCTTCGGGCAGTGTCCATCGAGCTTGTGCTCTTTGGGGCTTTACAGAACACTTGGAAAAGGATTATTTTACAGTTTAAAGCGCTGATCTCCAGGAAAGGACCAGTGCTTCCGGAGGACCTAGGAGCGACAGTCTGTTTGTTCATGGGTTGTGTGCCTTATCCGGTGCACCACGTCCCCCACAGTGTCCCACAGCTGCCACCTCCTCCCAGCTGGCAGCCTCTATCTTCTGCCTCTCTGAGGCACTCGATACTTGGGGGTGCCGGTGGTCATTGGCGGTTTCTGCTGCCCAGTTTCCTTCTCTGACTGTCATCTGACTTGTGCACCCGGAAACACTCCTTCAGGTTCTGGGCTCGGATTTTGGGGTTCAGGATCTCTTCCCCCATAGAACTGGGGAACCAGCCCCTCTCCTGGTCATGAAGACGTTCCCCAAATATCCAGCCTGAGCATAGACAGAGATACACATAAGTGGGCAAGGACTGGCCTGTGCTCCAGCACTGGGACAGTGGTGCTGGAAAGAGTCATTGGAGCTGGCAAAGCTTTCTGAGGTTTGTGCTGGAGCAGACCCAGGTTGTCCATCCAGCAAGGAGGCCTGCTCACCTGAGCAGCATCGTGTGAGGACAATTTGCTCAAGGGATGCCAGCAGAAAGCAGGCACTGCTGCCACCAAGTGCCCTCTGCTGCCCCTGGAGCCACAGGACTGGTCCCCAGCAGACACCCCAGACTGAGACCACCAGCTACAAGAGTACCCCAGACAGCAGGACTACATGGCTGTGAACCATCATGAAGGTAATAATAGCACTGAGTTGTATCTGGGGTGGCTGTGCTAGCTCTACCATGGCCCACAGCTGGTGCCAGTGTTGCCACAACTTAGGCAACCTGGACTGGCTATTAGGAGAAGGCAGTAACTTCCTTCTCTGGCTGTGATGCTGATGCCAGAGCCTCTCCCTGGCTGGAGGGAGAGACTCAAAGCTGCCTGCCTGCAGCAAAGCCCATCCTTCCACAGTGACTCCCAACCCATCCCCATCCTTTCCCCTTACCATCATCTGTCTTGTCCAGGATGTTGAGGACATCAGCCAGTTCTAAGGAGAGCTCATCAGGCTGCTGGGCCACGTATGGGTGGACACACTGGATCTGTGGGCAGTCTGCCAAAGAACAGGGCAAGAGTGAGGGATGGACTGGGATGGAGCCTCTTGAAGAACAGCACAGCCTGGGTGGCTCTAGCCCCATATGCTCTGCACATGGTCCTTCTGATCTGGTAAGGGCCTCTGGGGAAGCCAGGGAGTGCCCCAGCCACTGGTACTGGGGAAACAACTCTTGGGAAGGGAGCCTAATTCACGTCACCACCACAGTGCTAGCCAGGAGCAGCCTGGGTGGGAGGGAGAATGCTGGTGCAGCCCAGCCCAGGTTGGAGGGGTTGAGGTCAGGGCCAGGCCCAGGCCCAGAGACAAGCAGGTATTGATGGTGGAAAAGGAGGGGAGCCCAGGGAGAGGGTTCAGCTTTGGCATAAGTCCCAGAGATGCGACTGCACTGAGATCAGGCAGAGTAAGTTGCCCTGGGGTAGGGGTGAAGAGCTCCCAGCTCCCATGCTGTGTCTCTTACCAACAAGTCTGGACGTAAATGAAACAAATTTGGTTCTCCGGTTTGGGGCTAGTGAAATCATCCAGCGCTTCATTTCACTCCTGGATAGGGGACACAAACCAAAGCTGTGAACATGAAAGAACTGCAGGGGCCCTAGTTGTTCTGCTCAGCCAGTTCTGGACTTTATACCCCCGGCCTTTTCCTGCCAGCCCCTCCAGGGTCCTGGGTTCGGTGGTGATGCTGAGCCCCACTGTTGCACACCCTGGGTGGGATGTTACATGTGACACGGTGCTCCAGGCCCTGCTGCACAGCCCTGGCTGTCCCCCACAGGCAGCACATCCCTCTCTGGGCAGGGTCCCTCTGCTAGCATTGCTGCTCAGAGCCAGCAGCAAGGTGGGAGGCTTGGCATTCTCTGAAATGTAACAAGCTCCTGGGTGGGCTGGTCAACAGGAGCAGTTTTTCCAGGAGATAAGCAGTTACAGGAATCATTTATTCCTGCAACTGCTGTGTAGGAACATTTAAAGGGCAGAGCTGATTAATTCCTTTGCAGAAGAGCACTGCAGCACACCAAGGGTACCACTTGCTTGGCAACAAGACCCATGTGAACAGTGCACTGCAAAACCTAGACCTGCAGTTGGGAGGGAGAAGATCTCACAAATGCTGGAGAAGTCCCAGGCCTGGCTCCTGTCAGGTTTCCCTCAGCCCCATGAGGAAATGGGGCAGTTCACCTTCACAGGCTCCAGCTTCTGCCTGGAGGATGAGCTGTGCTTCCAGCTGCCAGAGAGCCAGACTTCTCTACCTTCTCAGGTGATTTTAAAGCCTGAGTTTGACACACATGAAAAGCCATGAGAGTGTCTTCAGGGAGGAGAAGGACCTAAAAGGGGGATGTAAAGGACAAGTGCTGGCAGGTTGATCTGTGGGATTGGGAATGCTTTATACTTCAGGTATGAAGAATAATGCCACAGACTAGTGGAAACACCTGCAGGTCATATCACATGAAGACATGTGGGATGAGGGCCTTGTGCACAGGAGGAGCTATAACATGTATAGGTCAAACCCAGAGTCTTGCTGTGCTTGTGGCCCTTTCTGCATGCTGGCCCTGCACACAGATCCTTGTGGGGCTCCATGGATCCACCCACAGTGCCCAGCTCCTCTCAGTCTGCAAGGAGCCCACCCACACTCCAGTTCTCTTGGTGCAACCAGTTGTGTCCAAGTAAAGTGCCAGCTCCTGGCAGAGCCCACCAAGGGCATGAGCTGCAAGCTGCCACTGAGCAGGTCATTGTTGCCTGAACATTGATGCAAGAGCTGCAAGGGCTGTAGAACAGATGCAGAAGTCTCTGTTTGGCACCCATTTATGTCTTCTAACTGTTTAGTTTTTCAGTCTGTGCTCAGTACTGCCTCCATCATTCCTGCCTCTCTGAAACAGCAGCCTTCAGCAGCTGATATGTCACATTTCAGTGTCAAGATCTGTTGGGAAGCCATGTTCTGGATCACATACCTGCTGTGGCCACCTAGAAGATGGGACAGGATGCAGAGCACAGACCTGCGACTGCCTCCCCTGAGTTGAGCAAATCCTGGCCTGGTTTATCATTTGCTGCACAGCCAAGGCTCACAGACGTCACACGTGCGCTTGCCCTGCATAGTGTGACTGACATCTCTATTTTCAGTGCAGCAGAGCTGCAGCCATATGTCTGGGGAGAAGGTGCAGCTGCTCACTGTACAGAGGGCTCATCGTCCTCATGCCGATGCTGCAGGGGTGAGGAGTGGGGGGGTCAGGGTGCAACCCCAGGGCTGGTGTTCATTTAGGAATATGGATTATGAACAACAGCCTACTGACAGCAGATAACATCAGCCTGGGGATGTGCATTGTATCTAGGAGCTGTTTCTAGCTGGTGGGTAGAAATGTGGGCTTGGTAATGCTTGGATCAGTGAGAAAGCCATGCCCAGTGCTCCAAAATAATCAGGTCAGTGCTAGCACAGCTGAATCATTTGCCCAGCCTGAGCTTGTTGGAGCCTGAAGTGAAAAATCAGTGAGCCAGAAAACCTATATTCAGGGAGACAAGGAGGCCCTGAGCAGCAGAAGAGCTGCAAAAGATTGGCACTGGCTGTAGAGACATGGAGGAAGTAGCCTTTTCTCCCACCTTCACCCACAAGCAGGAGACACTTTGCTCCTCAGGGCTGGTCAGGCATGGCCATGATCCTTGTGAGTCAGTGGAGCCATTGCTGTGTCAGTGTATATCCTGCTTGGATTTACTTTCTGAATATGCTGCAGGCTGTAAATCAGCTGGGACCCGGTGCCTGGGCTGATTTCTGACCTCTCTGTCCCAGAACAGGAACTGCCTGTCTGTCTACCACCTCAGATGCCTCAAACACACCATGCAGGAAAGAAACCTGCCTAGGTGACCAGTGCCTTTCAGTAGCCTCGGGGGAGTTACGCTGGGCAGAGAGGTTGGTAGGGCCAGCTCAGCAGCAGCACTGGGATCTGTCCCTGCCCACCCCTGGAAAGCCTGGACAGCTGGTCCCCATGATGGCACGATGTAGTGAGAGAGCGCTGCCGAGTGCTGGCAGGTCACTGGTACTCACTGGGATGATGCCTTCAGCATGTAGCTGGCCTCCCGGTCATCTGCATTCTCTAGCAGCCTCAAGATGAAGACATTGGCCAAACTCTGCCCCTGATCTTCTAACTCCTCTACCCGAAGAAGCCCTCGGGGAGCAGAGTCAAACACTTGATACTTGTCCCTGGGAGAGGTTAGAGAGATTAAGAAAAACTGTGGTTTATTGCAGGAGACTTTGACTTCAGTCACTCAGAACTGTACTGAGGACACAGACCAGGAGCTGATGCATGGCAGGAGGAAAAAAGATGCCCTGCTACGGGAAGGGATGAGCATGTGGCTATGAAAACCCACTGCAAAGCAAGGAACTCTCTCTCTGTGCTCTGCCTTGGGCATCCCTCATGGCCTGGAACAAGTTGCTTGCTCTGTCTGAGCTCTCCATGTCCAAAACACAGATGGTGCTCCCTCAAAGGGGATCGTGAGGTTTAATTCATTCCTATTTATGAAGTGCCTCTGTGTTTTCTGGATACAAGTTGCCACAGAAGCAAAACATTTCCCAGGGTACAGACACTGCGGCGACAGGTTCATTAGGAACAGTGGACAGGCAAGATGCTCCCTACCAGCGGGTCTAATTCATGCCACAAAGAGCTTGCTGTTCTCTGCTGCTGTATTTCACCAGTGTCTGCTTGCACAAGACACAGTCCTCAGCACAACAACATTCTCTTCCTCCTGAGGCAGGTTACACCGTGTCAAATATAACCACTGGCCTCAGGCCAAAATTTACACCCCTCCCTGCTACACTAACTTTTTAGTCAGCTTCCTTAGAGTTTTGACTTAATCTGAGCTCTTCTTCAGGCAGCAATGAGTCAAAAATCACTTCTTGACAGGAAGATAGGTCTTCAGGGTCAGCTCACCAGCCAATGTAACTCATTGCCACCCTGCAGAAACTGCTGGATGCATAGTCGCCCTGCTGGCAGATCTGTCCTGGGATCTGTTTAACTCATGTTGGCCGTGAATTTTCAGCCGGAGAGAGCTGTGCCACCCATGAAGAGTCAGCTGTGCTCAACGGCAAGGTGACTGCTGGAGGGAGGTGTGCATGTCAGGCCAGGATGCCCTCCCTGTGCCTGAGGGACAGGATGGGGTCACAGCTGGATAAACCTGGAACAATAGGACTAATGAAGTGTCCTGTGTGCTACCTGAATTTTGCACTCACCCAGGAATTTGCCGGCAAATCACCAGCAGATCATTGAAAAGGAACAGGTAGATTTCTCTGAAGAGTTTCTTGGTGCGAAGCGTTCGTGATGTCTTTGGGCCATTCATTTGCTGCAGCTCCCCCTGCTTCAGCAGCCATCGGGAGTGAGAGATGATGGGTACAGACTAGAAGGGAGGAAAAGATGGCAAAGTTTAGGAGAGCAGCAAAAACCCACAGATTCAAGTGATTATGATGCTGAAAGCACCAAGAGGTGCAAAAGGAAGAGTGGTGAGCTCCCATCCCCACAGCTTGCCCTGCAGAGGCTGGAGCAGAGCTGCAGTGTGCTCTGCCACCCACACAGCCCAGCACAGCATGACAGAAGTCGGACAGAGGTACAACAGGGGCCCAAGGATGGACAGACATTTAAGGATGGCAATGCTGGAGTGCCAAGTGCTGGAATGAAACAACAGCCTACACCCTGATCTTTCTCTGAGAGATCCCATCACCTCGCTGAACTTTCCTAAATAGTGAGACTGACTTTCAAAACCACAGATTTGGCCTTTTGGCTACCAAAAAATCCAGGTTAAACCGGTTTCCTCTGGTAGGGTCTGTCCCAGTCAGGAGGAGATACTGTCCAAACACCTACCACAGCACTTCTGCTGGAGTTTCAACACACATTATGCTAAAACCAAGAAGCCCAGAACAAAGCACATCTTGTACTAGAAGAACACTACACTTCCACATTACTGGAATATTGAAAAATACTTGTATAACTGTCACTCTTTCCACCTTCACTCCCAGTGCTCATCACATGCATGGTGGCACAATCTTTCTTTTCAACTCCTTGCACTCTTCTCCCCAGAAGAGCCCTACCCGTGCCAGTTTCCAAGGCAGGTCTACTCCAGACATAAACCAGCTCCTGCCTGTCATTACAGCCTCAGCTTTACAAGAGGTGGATGCAATGGTGTAGCTTCCCTAATCCACTACTGTCCTGTGAACTCCAGTCTAGCCCTGACCCACTGCTAAAGTGCTCTGTAAAAATCAATTCGTTTTGTTTTGGTTGTTCAGGTACATAAAAAGATTGCTTGGAAGCTAAATATGATCCTTAAAGTTTGTGAAGTAGACAGACCTGAGAAGCATCTCTATAGCATTCAAGAAAAGAACTGACAACTTTATACTCAGTACTGGAATTTCATGGTATATATCAACAGAGGTCTGATCAGACACCCCTAAATATTGATTTAGTAATTCCCTCACTGGAGCGGAAACAGATCAGCAGCAGGTATTTAGAGACTGTATACAATGCATAAGTACAGGAAAGAATTAAAATGGTGGGGCAGTCTTTGTTTGGGTATTTTTCAGTTTTAAAGTGTTTTGCTTTGTAGCTTTCATCCACCTTTAACATATTTTGTATGTAAAATAACATCTGAAGGCTGACCTGCATTTTGAAGAGAGGTAAGAGGGAAGAGCCAGACCTGAGTGCTGGATCAGGAGCACAGTGCACAGGAGAGGTGATGCCAGTGTGTCCCACCTGTGCATGTGCACACCACACTGGCCTTGGTGCTGCCCCAGCCTCTGCAGTGGGTGTGCACTGAGCACACACAGAGGGGCTGTGCCTGCAGCAGCCCCTTGGGAGGCTGTCTGCAGAGTGCAGACAGTGAACCAAAACTGTCCAACCTGTGCTTGTACCTTGATCTTGAATTCTAGTTTCTTCTGGATGCTGATCATCTGCTCTGTTCGGCTCATCTTCCGGACACCTTCATTACATGCTTTCACCACCTGGAAAAAGAGAGCACAAAGGTTTGTCTCTGCTAGCCTTCAGCAGGTAAGTGATGATGGACAGCATGAAAAAGCCTGACCACGATCAGGTAAGTGCCCTGCTGTAACAGGAATTGACAAAGCTAAGTTCTTCTATTAGCACTGTGGGTGCATGGAAAAGAGAAGGGGAAAAAAACCCCAAAACCCGATCAACAAAAAAGTTCCTGAACACCCAGAAGGTGTTACAGGTGGAAGCTCACTGTCAGAGGACATATTAGGTGGCTACATCCAGTCACTGAAACAGACAGTATAAAACAGTGCTTTCTGGTTGATCCTGACACTCCATATATCTCATTTTCCCTGTTCCCAACACTTGAAATGAGGTACACGTGCAGTATCATCTTCAATGAGAGAATGAAGCCAAATATCTTCTTTTGAAAAATGCAAATACTGTAGTTCTGCCAAGCAGCACTAGATGCCAGGGCTATGAAATATCCTAGGGAAAGAGACGTTTATCATACAGAGCCCAGTTGTGTTCTGAGTACAAACTTTTAACTGAAAAACCACAACCAACGTGCAAGCACTACGCTGTTACAGGGACCTTAACCTAGATGCCACTGCCTGTTTCATAAGGAGCAACTCTCTTGAGAACTGGCTAGGTAGAAAAATTACTTTGGAGAACAAGCTCTACTTTGTGCTCTGTTTCTGCTACTCAAAATCTATCAGAATATCAGTAACTGAAACTGTGATCAGTTCTTGCCTCTCAAGTAGGAAGAGAGAAAATAAGCCTACAGAAAAAGTAAGCATCAGATGGTCTCTGTTGTGATGCCTGTACCTAGATGGATATGAGGTATTTAAGCTTAAACACTTACAGGTAAGTGTTTAACCATGCAAAAGAATGAGTAAACTGATCACGTGAGTCACTAATAACTGAATACAAACCCAGCATTTTTCCATCTGCTGCTCTAGTCATCTGCATGCTATAGGAACAGCCTTCCTCAGGCGGCTGACCAATGGAAAAATAATTGGCTACCAGGGATTCTGCAAATACTAACTCAGTGCAGAACATCCTTCATTGATAAAGTCCCTGCCTTTATCCCTCATGATCTCCAAGCATACACTTCCTAGACTGGTTCAGGGCAAATCCAAGAGCCTGTTCTGTTCTAGTGTTTCAGTCAGAGACTGCAGGCCCATCCTCAGGCTGATGTTTTATCATGGTTTTCAATTTCAAATACTTGTGTTGAACTGCAGGAGTCAGGAGATGTTCCAAGCCTCTGATGGAGAAGGATTGAAACGCTGTCCCAGCCCATGTAGCTGCCAGCTCTGTCTAGACCATTCAGATATGCATTATCCTGTCTAACCATATCAGGAACAGCCCAGATGGGAAACATCCCACTGCCTTCCTGGGGTTTTGTACACATCAGTAACTAGCACAACTGAACACCACACCTACCTACCAGCTTCAGGGAAGAGGGCTTAAAGCTGGCTTGTGTACTTCATTAGGAAGCTGTTATTCTAGGTCAGAGGAGGAAGTGTGCTGTGTCGGAGGAAACCTGACACAGTTGTACTCTGCACCTAATCACACCTCTCAGTGGATCCATCACCTTCAGGTGTCTGCAAAAACATTTTGTGTTCTTGGAGACTCTAAAGGAAAACATTCTCTGCTCTTTCCTATGGCAGAAACATATTGTTAGCAAGGGATTCGCTGTCACTGACATCTACATTTCTTACATCTTTCTGACTTTAGGAAAAAAAAACCTCTTGAAACACAGTGACAGGATTCAAAGAAACAGCTCTGGGATAGAATGTAGTCTGCAGGGGATTTTTTTGTGTGGATGTTCGTGTGTGAAATGAGCATGGTGGTTTAATCTTAATGGCCTTCTGTTAAGTTATTCAAACTTACTGTTTCCAGTTCTTTATGTGCATCCAGGGCAGTGGATTCCCTGTCAGATTTCTCTTCCACTTTCTTCAAAATATTCTGCAGGGGAGAAAAGGCTGTGTTAATGCTGATCCCAATGTGAGAGCACAGAAAGGTCTTTGCTAGCCAACAAATTACTTCTGGCCATCAGCCTAATTACAGCAAAGGTGAGACAGTACAGTGACTCTCACCTCTTAGTTCCTCTTTCTCATTAAAACCTGTTCCCATCTGACCTTATATCTAAGAGAAATATAACAGGTAGATTCTTATTTTATAAAAATAAATTAATAAATAACTAAAGCTGGTACTAACAGAGAGTGTTATTGGTAATCCCAGTGGGATAAGACCATTTGGGACTGAGCTGTTTCCTCATCCCTAGCAGCATGTTCTCCAGCAGTGTTTAGTTAAGATGGCAAAGCACAGGAGGGAAATGGCTGACGGGTCCAAGCCACCATGGAGTAGCATCCCAATGTAATCCAGCTGTTCTGCATGTGTGTGTCATGATCCTAACCGTCAGGCAGCTGGGTCAATGGACTGTTGCTACCCCTTCTGGCAGCTCAACAAAGCTCCTTTTCAACTCTTTCACTCAGTAAAAGCTATCTGGCAAATTCAACACTAATCTGGGGATGGACTCCGAGTGACTGAAATCCTTTTTCCATAGCTGTGGTGAATGTCTGACTCTGTGGAAAGGCTTCATCCAGTTCTATGGTCGATCATGGCTGTATCTAAGCCCCATTCACGGCTGCTGGAAAGGAAAATTCCAGGAATGATCCAGAAGTCCTTTGTGAGAGAGAGAAGAGCAAAACTCTACCTGTACCAGCAGCTTGAGTCGAGTGATCCTTTGAAATGGCAGAATCAGGAAGGAAGAAAAGGACAGGCCTTTGCACTTGGGATCCAGCTCCAGCTGTGAGATCACTTCCCGAAAGGCTGGTTTGTCCTGGCTGAGAGGAGAGACACAGAAGGTAAGAACTTTGAGTGCTACCCTGCCTGGAACTCTTGCATATGGCAGGTGACTGAAAAGCAGCTTGGTCCCAGAGACAGCATCTGCCTGGCCTCTCCCAATAGGAGAGAGGAAGGAAGAAGGGGACCGAATGCTTTTGGGTGTATTTTAGTTTAAATCTAAAACTATTTATAGTGTTGGGGGAGGGAAAAAATAGAATTCTAATGTACAAGCCTCGGCAGTGTTCACATGTGTTCATATCTAGCTCAGCAGCATACACTGTGTGTGTGGGTGTATGTGAATGGGGTGTGTGTCCAAGTAAATGAATCAGAGGCATAATTATATATTTTTACACAGTTGGAACTCTGTGATAAGGTGAAATTCACACAGCCATGAGAACAAGACAAGCCAGAAAGTAGCTCAAGCTTGAATATTCTTTGCTGCTTAGCTAGAGGATGGAAATAATTATCTGGCCTGAGAAGGGCAGAGGTCAAGCCCAGGCCTTCCCTGATGATGTTTGCAGGAGATGAGGGCACAGCCGTGCAGGGCTGAGCAGCCCTGGCTGCCACAGGCAGACAAAGCTTCCTGGCAGCCATGGACTGAGTGAACCTGAGCAGGCTTGTGCTGCTGGAGTCCTGGCTACAGAAACAGCATGGATGCAAAGAGGTTGCTAACTGTGCCAAACCTGTGTGTACTGTGTGTTCCTCACAACATTCGAAGGCAGCCACTGGCAGTGCTCCTCCCTGCCACAGCAGGTACCTGTGTGCCTGTGTGACTCACGGCAGAACGGAACCGCATGTGTCTGAGGAACAGTCAGATGGGGGAAACTGTGACACACCTCAGGCTTTGAGTTCAACCAAGTATTGCAGAATTCCTGTGCTAGCTGGGAGCCTGGGGAAGGGAGTCAGTTCTTTTCAATTTGCTTTATGTTTTCCTGCAGACAAAAGAAATGCTGCCCTCTGAATTCACATTTAGGAATGCCTCATCTCCAACAGGTCCCTTTCAAGCTCAAGTAACCCAGCCTATTGCTGCTTTGCTTCTAAGTGCTTAGAAAATGGCTGTAGAAAAAAATCTATCTGCAGCTGTATTGTTCACTTCTGACTGAAGGAAACCCTATGGTACCCTCTTTTTGGAGAAAACAGAGGCCAAGCTCAATAAAGGCCCGTTAATTTTTTTTCTTTTTTAATCAAAGGTTAGAGAGCAGAGAAATGAAAAGACTAGATATTGTTACACTCACCTGAACCAGCGGATGCTATGGGAGAAAAAACACTGCAGCATGTGCAATGGGCTGTCCTGAAAGAATCCAGGACATTGTAACTAAAGAAAAATTATTCTCCTCTCAAAGACAAGCTTGTAGGGCACTCGTTGTTTTGAGCTGGTATCAGAGAATTCCTACTGGACCAAAAGACTTGCTACACTTGAAAAACACTACAAAAATATCTTGGATTATATCCTCAGGCCTAGGTCTGTGTATATAACACTAGAATGTGAAGAAAATAGCTTTTCTTTTTTTTTTTTTTCCTCTCCTTTTAAGAAAATCTTGTTATTCTAAAAAAGAATAGTTATGAAATTGGGGAAAGTCAAATGCCTTGCTGAGAAGGCTGGGAAAAGCAGTGGCTGTTCTTGTCATCAGAGATCTATATTATATTCTTGGCCTTCCATCTCTTACCTCTACTTGCACTTTAAAAATACGTGCATTACACACGCAAATGGCCCTGCATGCAGCATAAATATTTCCTACAGCTGAGAAATGCTGGCTTTGAATTTACTTGTCATGTTACCTGTATCAACCCATCCTTACTATAAAGCCTTTAATTGTGTTTTCTTTTTATAGAGGCAGTCAGAAACCATGATGGGGGAGACCCTGTTTCTGTGCTATCCAGCCCTTTGTCATAAGTACCAAAATTACAGCTAAATCTGTGGCCTGTACAATTTTGCAAAATAGTCCAACAACAAGCACTAGAACTCACAGAAGCTGCTTGTAGGTTCTCTCCTGGTAGGTCTGGTTGGAGACATAGGTGATGTACACAGAGAAGTGGTTAACTGTGTGCTGGTAGACAATATCACACACGTCTGAGATCACAATGTTCTCTTCCACCCGCTGCTCGAGGTCCAACAGGAAGCTAAATGAGAAAGTCAGCACCCATATTAATTGTGACCTATCTGTCCCAGGCAATTCCCAGGAGAATTCATCTCCTCCATCCCTCTACAACTGTCGTTACCTAAAGCTACTGCTTTCAGTGCCATTCAGCAGCCAACTTACCGCTCACTGACAGCCATGACATCCAGCACGTTGGAGAAGAGGATGTGTGCCTCTGACTGGTGTAAGATCTTTTTCAGACGTTCATTCTCCATGAAGTGAGACACCAGCAGATTCAGACTCTTGTAATACGATGCTTCGGAAGTAACCAGCTCAAACATGGCCTGGGGGATAATCCCAAAGCAGGGAGTCAGCAGGTACCTTCTACTTCTACAGAGAGGCATTCTGGGCATTAATGAGAACATCTGTGCTGCACAGCCACGGACCTTGCACACACCCTGCAGGCCCAGGCTGCAGGAAGGGGTAAGCCCACAGGGCATTTGCCACATGTTACAGGAGACAGTGAGTTCAATAGGGAAGTTTTCCTCCCATAACCATCAGTCCTGACCTAGAGGAAATACAGCTGCTATTGTCCAAGTGAGACTCCCTGGTCAGCCCTGGCCATACACTTTTCACAACGGACCAGGACAAGACACAGTAGTCCCTAACTACTACCAGAAATAGTAAATAATATCCAAATTTCAGCCTTTGCTTATCCTGTTAGAAGAGAAAACTCTGGAGCAAAGCCTGGTTTCCTCAGGCCAAGGATGTGGTCTGTGGAAGCAGAAAGACAAATTGATGGCTTGGTTCAGAGATAAAAATCGGTTTAATGAGATGTAGATATAAAGTCTTCTACCTACTTTAAGTGCTGCAAGGTCATTCCACTATTACCACTAAGAGATCCCTCACTCTCTGGGTGAGTATATGTTGTCTCTGTTCAGAGGAAGATACAAAAGATGTTTATTTACACAACTACTGAATCCATTAGTTGAAGAAAGATTAACTGAAGATTCTCACAAGAGGTTCAACACAATGAAAGGTTGTTAGATCCTTCAGGCATCTCTTGATGAAGGGGTATCTTGGGTTCCTTGTCTTGGGGCAGATGCCCATGCTGCCTTCACTAAGAGGGGCAGTTGGTAGTTCAGTGAAAGTTTTGTTCCCTTGAATCTAAAGCTGCTTCAATGCTCCCCTTGTGCCCACAGCTCTTCTGCTACACCCTGCTGAGAGGGGAGCTGGCCAGGCAATGCAGGTGCCAGTCCCTGGCTCTCAGTGGCTGCTGGGGCCCAGCTAAAGGTGAGGAGGTCTGATGGAGCCACAGGCATATGCAGTGTTTTTTGTGATGCGTGACCTAGAAAAATATATTCTAAATTAGCTAGGGGTCTGTCTTGTGGCTTGGCTGTTGTCTGTGTTTTGTCTTTAAAGAAATGATTTGGAATTTTCACTGATGAGTTTTTAGCCTTTTCCTGGAAATATCACTGTGCATCACATAAGAACATGAGGTAGAGACCTGGGTTGTGTCCCTGACACTGTGCTGCAGTCTAAGATCTGGGTGAGTGGGTACAGCAAGGAGGGACTGTAACTCAATCCAGAGCTGCTAAAATAGCAGTTGAAGTGATGTTTCAGATCTTTGCAGGATTGGCAGCCTAGGAAATGTTCCCATTGGGCTTTTAAGTCCAACAAGTTGTTTCCTGCACCAGAGGAGGAGATTGTGCCTGCACAGCCCCCAGAAGGAAGACAGAGCAAAGGGTTTTGATACAGATGAACTTAGTCAGTGACTGTGGAACAGATAGTGTTAAAGAAATGAGGATGCTGGATTTTTTTTTCAAGGCCAGATTCCTAATGAGAAAAGTGGAGGAGTATCAGCTCAGCTTCTCCCAGCAGCTTTACCCAGGCACTGGGTGAACCTGTGAGAGAACCTCTCTCTTTCTGCATGACTGTCTCAGTCCTAAATGTAACTTTTACAGCTTTAACTGTACCTTTTTATTTGATAAATGAGAGAAGTGGAAATAGGCAAAGATACACAGGATGTGTAGCCTGTCCCTTCCAGGTGTCCTGGAGACTGATACCTCCAATCATTTTGCACTGCAGCTTTTCAGAGACTCCAGGTCAGGATTTTGTTTTCTGCCAAGTCTGATTGTAGAATTTGTGTAAGTTTGCTGTTGGCCATAGTGGAGGGTGCCAGACTTACAAGGGCAGGTCCAGAATACAGGCTATACTAAAGAAATAATGAAATCCATAGTGAAAATATCTGGCTTGTTTGTTCCAATGGAGACAATAAAAAAATCACTTTCCATGACACTTTTCAAGCATCCACTGCTCTTCCATTCAAGTCTCTTGTTTCAATGCTTGAAAACCTGTTTTGTTTTTTTTTTAATGTTGCATTGATAAGCTGCTCAGTAATTTTCCATCATTGCCACTAACGAACACCATTCTTTTCTTGTTCTAGTCTCTTTCACTTTGAAGATTATTTCAGATAACCAACTTTTTTCTCTAACTGTTTAAGCTCTGCTCTGTCACAGCTATGGTGGTGTTCCCATCCTGAACTATGAAGCAGGGTATTAACTCCAACTTTCTTTCCATTTGTGTACCAGTATTTCTCCCTATGGTCAAAATGATACTCTTGCTCCACCTTTCCTGGCAAAAGACATGCAAGCTTTTCTAGTTCCTGTGTTTACTACAGCTTTGAAGATAAACTGGGTCAGAAAATACAGTTTTGTCCTTAAAATGCTTATTCCAGAATTTCTGCTGTCCAGTACTTCAGGAAAATTTCTCCAATTCTCCTTTATGAAGCTGAACATTTTACATCCACTGAATTAAGCTCTCATGTACAGCTCACTCTCACAGGTCACATCCAACATGAGTGGAGTTCCAGAACTGCAGGAGCAAGTAGTGCTTGCTTATAGCAAGGCTGAATTCAACATCATCACTTCAATAGCTTCAGTGATTTCTCTAGCCCTTCATGTTTTCTGACCTTAAATCTCCTCACAAAGCAAATTCTCCACTCTATTGGTTCAGCCAATTTCCCAGCTTTCTGGCTTTGAGCAATTTTATAATCTCTTACTGTGCTAATCCCAGAACAAGCAGGAAGAAAATTTCAGGTCTGATAAACTAACAGTGGAGAAGGCACAGCACTTCTTTATGACAGCACTGTCCCATTCTTCAACTGCTTTATTTCTCTGGTTATTTTAACAGAGAGAAGAAAATTGAGCACACTTAATATTGGATTTTAGCAGCCCAAAAATTTTTTTACCAAAAACACAGGTAATGAATGTGACTTAAAAGAAATGACAAGTTTTGAAATCTATAATGCACACTTTTAAGCAAAATATTTCTCCATAAAAGATTCTTCATTTTGAAGCAAAAATAAAAATAAAAGCTTGTCATTTTTTCAGATGCCAGATTGTGTTAATGCTGGCACTTGGAAGTACCGTGTCTTGCCAGGTAAACAGAACAAATCCAAACAACCAGCACAGAAGAACATGGAAAAACAACAAATAATTTCATTCACCTTCAGCCCTAACCCTGATACACTAACAGCCTGTGCTTGCCAGCCTGAACTAATGTATATAAACACCAGTCCCCTCCACTAAGGGTGTGAATAACACAGCCCTGCCCATCATAGCCTTGGGGTGCACAAGATGAGCCTTTCCAGTGCGACAGTCATAGTCCTAGCCAGGACTGGCACTGTGTGCACAAGGTTTTCATCTGTGTGGATTATGGAAGTCCAAGTGAACTTAGGGACTGCTTACATACACCCTGAGATGTTCTTCAGCACTTTGGGTACAGTCCTGTGAGCCAGGGCTAGGCAGATACACTGCCACAACCATCTTGTCAGAAGCAGTCCTGTTGCTGGAGTACAGTTGGACTTGTGGGATTGAGCCTTGGAAAGCTCACTCCTCGTACCAACAGTGCAAACCACACACTAAACACTAAACAAAGTGTTTTACCCTCTCCACTGCTGGCTATAAATGCAGTGCTATGCCACAACAAAGAGCACTCACTCCCCGTGATACCCAAAATAGCAACCAGTTGTAAATTGTGGTGTGAGGTGTTGTCATCACTTGTGACAGCTACTCCAACCTACTCCTTTCACTGCAGTCCTGTAAGTCACAGCCATGGCTCTAACACAGTGATGTCACTGCACTGCATGGCTAAATGCAAATATGCCTGTCATTAGCTTTTACTGTTTGCAATAGATTCTAAGTAACAACAATTAAATATAAGGATGTTTATCAATCTCTATCTCTTCTATTTCTATTAATGTCATCATATTCAAAACCTTACAGTTAATGATTGAATTCTTCTAAGATTTCTGGTGGAAAGTTATGTGTCCTGATAGTAACTTCAGAAAAGTATGAATGTGCACTGGAACCAATAGCTCTTTTGTAAAAATCTCCAAAATATCCCTCTTCCTCTGTAAATTGCTCCTAACACTGAATCAGAAAAGGGAAAAGAAGTTCCTTTTGCTACAGAAAACAGCATATAGAACAATGTCTGCAGTTTCACAAAAAAGAGTGAGTGGTGTGCTAACCAGTGCAACTCAGAAGGTACTGAACAGGGCAAGGCTTGTCTGTGACTGCTCTGAAGCTTTTGGTTTTAAAATCTTGATAATTTGGCCTAATTCACTCTCCAGTTTTTAAGCAGCAACACAGTTAAGAAATATTCTGCCTTCCTCCATTACCTCCTGCAGCTTGATCTCATCTGGTTGGAGGATGCTGAGAACACCACTGCTCTGGACCTCAGGAAGATCTTGCCATAAGTTGAACCTGGAGTTGGAATTTCGCAGCAAATTGATTTGTGGTGGAGCTTTGTTTTCAATTGTACTTGTGGGTTCCGCTTCAGATGGGGTTTCCTGGCTTGGTGAAGTCTCCTCAGGGTCTGTCTGTGAATCTTGCAATCGCCTGGTTTCAATCTCCTCTCGTGTAGATTTATCTCGATATTCCTGGTACAAGAGCCCTAGGAAGGAACATAACAAGTCTCAGAGGTTACAACTGAATGAGATAGTAGAAAAGTATTGTGGGAAAGGACAATTGCTTTGCATTAGCTCACCTCAGCAGAGGTGAGAGATATCCTTTCCATGCAGAGTGAAAAGCCAATTATGGTATTCCTATTTCAGCCAGAAGTGGAAACTATAAATGGAAGGCCAGTTCTAAATCTAAAGTGTTGTTAGCAATCTGCTCTCACAAAACATTTAGTAACACAGTCAGATGAATCCATGGTCACTCAGAAGACACAAAAGAAGCGATTTGTCAGGCTTTAAATGTCTTTTAAACCTTGATTTTCTCTGTTGTATTACTATGTTACAAGTTATATAGGTTGATATCTATGTTTAAGTGCGTGTCTGGAAAAGTAATTCTGCACACATTGAAGTTACTTTAAAAGGAGCAATTTGATGGCCACAAAAATCCTTAATGAGGAAACACTGAGCTGCTGTTACTGGCGTTGGACGAGTGAAGCTTTGGGAAAACTAGCTACAGTTACTAAGTTTGTTTTGGTATGGACTTCATGGTTAGTCTTGGACATGTTGCTTAATATCCTGCTGTTTTCCTTCTCAGTTTCCATGATGCCTGAAGATAAAAAAAGGTACCTATTTGCTACAGCACTAAGGAACAGGCTCTGAGTTCACACCATGTGGCAGCACGTCAATGACACCAGGGGTCTTCCAAGTTTCAATTTCTAACTTCGGGAGCAGATGAAATTTCAAAGGATTTGCCCCAACTCTGATGTCAACTGACAGCACAAGAAAGGTACGAATCCTGAAGTTCATTGCCAGTCTTTAGAACACCCTTTGTCTCTCTGAGGGCTTTCAAACTGTCCCATTTTTCTTTCTGAACCATCTGTAGGACCCAGAATTTTAATTGCTTGAATATAAAATGTAATTTAGAAGACATGTAAAGGCAGGAGAGCATGAGCACACTGAGTCACTTTCCTCCCTTAATGAAATTGAAGAAGCACAATTTACATTATGTCCCTTAATTTATACTTGAATTGCAGTGTAACATGAATGAATAAAGAGAAAAGCCTTTGATGTTAAAAAAACCATGCTAAATAATTTATTTTGGCTGAATCATTAGGGGTTAAAATTTATCTGGTCACATATATTCATGATATTTGATCTGAGATTCCGTGTGTAATAAAGTGAGAGACAATGGGATTAAAAGTTTGTCTAAGGTGGGCAGAAATGTAGATGTTGCTGCCTGTTAAATCTCTGGACCAGTTTCAATGAGGCTCAATGCCAGTCACTGCTAAAACTATATAGGAATATGCTGGGGAAAGGCACAGGAACAAGCCCAGCATTACTGCAGTCTGTGAGTGTGTCCTGTTATCTGTTCTTCCTGGAAAGATGTTCGACACCGGATTAAAATAGCAGTAAGGGTAGCTGTGCCTAGGAAACCATAGAGTCTTCTGTTAGCCTCCTACACAATACTGAGCAGAGGAGACTTCCCCTGAAGTTTTGCATGCTGCTGCCACTTATGTAATTTCTCTCTGCGTCAACTAGGTTTATCTGGCTTTCCTAAGCATTCCAGGCTGTTTTTCACCATCAGGGAGGGTGCTGAGGATGTAGCAGGGTAGAAAGGCTCCTTCAGGTGTGCAGTAGAGAGCCTGCTAAATTGGAGCTGCTTTTGGTGGTACTGATCCATATGGTCAGCCTGTGCTCAAGGGCTGTGGGTTCTTTTCACCCCATAGAGAGCAGGACAAGCTGGGAAGCAACATCCTGCAGCAGTGTGGGCAGTGTTTGACTCAAGGGAGAACACGCTGGGAAACTGAAGCGTAATCTATTTTACTCAAATTGGAGATAATTATACTGGCAGTGTTTGACTGCAGGTGTACAGCCATGTTGTACTGCTGGCCCTGCCTTGCAAGTTAGAGGATGCTTTGTGTAAAGGGGATTTAGGGTCCCTTGTGCATATTTGAAGAGCAGTCCTTTTTAAAAGATCCCCAAGACTATTTCCCTCTTGCTTTTAAGGAAATAAAACCCAGATAATGAAAGCTGGCTTTGTTTCCAGGCTCCCTGACTGCCCAGATAAGAGCTGCGGAGCCATCAGTGGCAGGCAAAGCAAAATACAGACATGGAAAGGTCTGACTGATGGAAACCATCCACCACCAGAACTCAATTGGAAATGACTGGCTGAAGCTCTGCCACAGAGACCAATATGGGGAGAAAGCAGAAAGGCGGTACAGAAGGAAGACAAAAGACAGGTAAATGTTTAGGCAGAAGGGTAGGAAGGAATAAGGAGGGTTGTGCTAGCAAGGATAACAGATATCCCTGCTGTTTTGGTCCTAAGGGTCTACCCATATGTTGGTAAAGAGGTTACAATAGGAAGAGAAATTATGTAGATAAGAGAAAGGGAGAGAAGCTATGCCAAAGCCTTGTCCAGATGGAACAGGAGATGGTCACAGCACAGGAGGGGTAACAGATGCAAGGTCAAGGAACAAGGTTTTAACACGTTGAAGGGAGAACAATACATCTGGGAACTGACTGAATGTGTAGAAAAAAAACCTGATCAATACCTGAATGTGACTCAGATGTATAGTTATTTAGTAATTGCTTACATTTAGTAAGTGAACAAGTACAAAATGTCAGAGATCTGTACAAGCTCCCTTCATTGCTTAATGTCCCAACTGTCCCTACTGTGACCTGGCTAACGGTTAACCCTGTGGTCAGAGCATGAGTTTGGTGTTATCTGTTGACTTTAGTGTTTAAGACTGTTCTTCATAAGGCATGTTTACATAATTTTTATAGTCCATAACAGACATTTCCCTTTTTGTTTATTCCATTTAATTTTGCTGTCACAGTCTCCCTTCCCAGCTGTCTTAAAACCTGGGAGAGGAATTGAAAAACTAGTTGCTAATTGTGGAAATCCTCGCCTTAGAGAGTTAGCAGCGCTCTTAAAGTAAATGTTATTGCATTGAAAGCTATGTAAATTCCCAGGAGGCCCATAGAGGTTTTCTCTGAAATTCTCTGCTCCAGTTTCAGGCAAAGAATCCACTAATGTCTCAAAAGCAGGAGGAAGGGAAGGGAGTGAGTGAGCTCCAGCCATTTGATGTAACATCTCTGGTGGGGATAAAGAAAACACCTCAGATTGTCAAAACCCAGTCTCCTCCATAAAGGCACAACAGACCTACTTGCAGTTACAGTGAGGTGTGCAGAGCTTTTGCACAGCTTCCCTCTGATATACAGCACATACAAATATATATGAATATAGCAACTGGGTTGCTCTGAACTCCTGCTGCTTTTAGAATTTTTATCTCACCTCTGAGGTGCACAGTCCCAGTAAACTGACAGTGTTTTGACACATCTCTCTTGGTAGGTTAGTATCTACACAGCCAAAAGCAGGTAACAGATCTGGCAACACTCATGCAAATTGTTCACCACTTTCCTCCAGGAGGCCCCAAACTCAGCTGGTTTGTCTGACAGATGCTGGCAGACTGCTGGTTTCACACCAGCCTCCTTCAGCATGGTCCAAACGGTATCAGGTGTACCAAGCATCAGCCTTGCATGCCACAGCCTGTCACCAAACAGCAGAGATAGCCTGAGAAGCTTTCTTGTTCCTGCCAGGGAGGTTTGCTTTGCTGCCCGTGGGAGTTATCTATTGGATTTTCCCATGCTAAGTTCTACATTCCTGCCATCTAGATTCAAGTATGTTGATTCTATTTCCTGAAACTGAACAGGAGTGTTTAAAAACAAAGCTTCTATATTGCCACCATAAAACCTGCCTCAAGATGGGATTTAACTTTGCTGTTGATGAAATCCTGAGGAATGCCACAATTCTGATGTGGGAAACCAAGAAACAAGCTGTGGAGGTCCTCTCCCCATCCCACAAAAGATAAAGATAAAAAATAAAAGAAAATACCATAAGAGCAAAAGGATAACAATCCTCTCCTCCATAGCCACCCCGATAACCTCAACTTTGCCTTTTTAGAGACCACAAAGGATAAAATAACTTATTCCTGTGTTAAAAGTGCTATGCCAGTGGCTCTTACACTGAATAGATGCAGAACCTGGTGCATACAACTAATGTCCAACAGGATGGGTGGCAAAATACTTTAGTCTTATGCCTTTAGGAGTACGCAAAATCATATTTTAGTAGGAAGTTTGGGTAAGCCTTAATGAATAATTGTTTTGTAATCACAAGAATAATCGCTATTTATGAACAAGGGTCAGGCTGTTCCACGATAGCATTAATCCCCTATCGGGCAACGTGCAAACCCGATGCCCCTAAAGATCTCAAAGAGCCACGGTAATGATGTTTTACACTAACGGTGAGGGGGTTCCCAGCAAGGAGAAGGAGTTGGGGTCCTGCAGCACAAGCCCTTCCCCCGCCGTAGACTCCCCCAATGTGTGCACCGCTTGTCTTTAGCTCTGGGTTTGGGGTTCAGGGGGCCGGCAGGTGCAGTCCGGCTGGGCTGAGGGGCACCTCTAGGGGCTGCTGTGCCGCCGTCGGTGCGGGGAGCGGGAGAAGCGGCGAAGTTGTGTGAGGGCGCAGCGGCGGCCGGACATCCCGCGGCGGGCACGGCTCCTTACCGATGTGCTCGATCAGGTTCCTCCAGGAGTCGGCCGTCATGGGGTGTGCGGGCGGCGCCTCGGCGGGGCCGGCGGCGGGGGTCTCCTCAGCGGCGGCGGGGTCCCTGCGGGGAGGCGAAGGAGCCCTCAGAGCAGC
>VYXF01003148.1:140847-190983 GCA_013397295.1 Polioptila caerulea
ACCCCGTCCCACCTCATGCCACAGCCCCTCTCTTCCATGCACGGCCACCCCACAGCAGGAGGGGGTCCTGCCCCGGCACTGACCTCCCGTCCCTCAGTCCCGGGGCGCAGCGCTGGCCCCCATCCCCTGCACCTCTCTGCTTATGTGTGGATGGCGTCGGCTTTGAGGGAGGAAAGGGGGTGGCAGAGGGGGGTTCTCCTGAACTGCTTCCAGATCTGGTGCATATGGTGCATTTCTTCTCCAGGAGTGAAACCCTGAGATGGAGGAATGTAGCTGGGAAACTCAGTCTAATCCCTCCTGCCAGGAAGCGCACTCCTGATTACCCCACAGGATTGGCTGCTATCCGCCTCTCCTTCTCCGGCAGGGCTTCGCACCCGCTCGGTCATTTCCCTCATCTCCCCTTCCTTAGCGTCGCTACTTCCATAAGGATATATCCCCTCGTTTAGGAAGTAAGTATTTCAGTACTTAGTAATCTCTGTCTTCGTTCAGGTAATTGTTTTTCTGCCTCAGGGATAAATCCTCTCGAGCTCTAGAGTACGATTACATCCTTGCATCAGTTCAAGTGCTTGTGGACAGGTTGGGTGCAGCTCTTCACCACATGTTAATAACCCTCAGCAAAAAAAAATGTCATCTGCACCACGTTGCAACAGAGGAGTTAACAGAGGGAAAATGCTCTGCTATTCCTTATGCTTGCTCTCTCCCTGTTGCATAAATAACCGTGATTTTTTTTCTGTATGTGCTTAAGTAATTTATACAGCAACATAAAATCCGTGTGTTGGTCTGTATGTGTAAAATGGCTTCCTTTTTATCATTTTTATATTGGTTTTGCTAAATGATATGTCAGGATAGCTTTTAATCAGCGCATGACGACAAGTCCAGAGAAACTCCTTCAGCTTATGTGAACTAGATCTAGATCTGGCACACTGGAGAGCTCAGCTGTTAAGTCATTAAGAAGCAGAATGGAAAAGAAAAACAGCTGGAAATGTCATTGAGTGCTCAGAGAGGGCTGTGAGTGTGGTCCTTGTCCAGTCCCAGACCAGGAGATCAGAAGAACCAGGCAACCAAAAGGAAGGGTGAGGGTGAGAGCTGGAGCCTGTGTTGTACTTACAGAGGAAGATGAGAGCCTGAGAGCTGTGGCTGAGATTGTCACTGGATAGATGGTCAGTATGGGTTATCAGCCATTAAACACTCGGGATTTGGGGGTTGGGGAGCCAGGTGAGTGAGGGGGAGGCCAAAACCTTGTGGAAGGGATAAAGCAGCAGCAACTATCTGAAGCTCATTTTTTGGTTGCTTGTTGCCAGGGCAAGAATATTGTCAAGGGTTTTAGAGACTGGGTTGACTTCTAAAAAGCTTTTTTTTTAGAAAAAGGGAGCCTCTTCATTACCCTGAAATCTGGAAAATCAGATATGCTGTTTACTGTTTTCTCAAGGGAAGGACCAAGAGCAGTGAGGAATTCTCTCTAGTATGCAACTTGAAATCAGTGTATGAGCTCTTAAATGACACTACTAGAATGAACATATATCTAAATAGAACCTTTGGATGTATTAACTAAAAAACCACATCAATCTTTCAGAAGTATGCTTTAAGAGTTTAACAGATTCCTAAGACCTCACATTGCTTCACTCTCAAGGGTTAAATCTGTTGGAAATTGAAATTTTTTCTTACAAAAATGTCTGGGTCATGCTATGAAAAACATTCAGAAATAGAAAGCATCTTCTCATGATCCCATAACTGGTAATTTGATCCTGCCTGTCATCTCTTTTCTTTCACTTTTTCCAACATAATTTACTTTAGGAGATGAAAACTTGAAAATATCACAGAAAGAAGTAGTGATAATAAACCCAGTGGAAGCTCTGAAGAGTTGAAACACAAGCTAGGAGTGAAATGTCCCCTGTGGCCATGGCAGGCCCATCTTGTATTTCTGTGTCTCAGAGAGCTGTTACCTTGCGTAGCAATGACCAGTACTCTACTTTTTAATCTTTTAGGACCGTTTCTTTTTAATTTGTAATTTGATCTTTCAAAGATGTTCTTTCTTCCTTCCCAGCTTTATTCTTGTACTTCGCATTGACATACAGAGAATATCCATAAACAAGTGCCTGAGAAATACTTTTTCTCCCAACTGAGGTGACACAGTGTTCCCAGCACTCATGGGACTGCAACAAAAAATTATATTTAGCAAGAAGGAGATATTTTTGTCCTACAAAATTTGCTGGGATTTTCTAAGTCTTGCTTTTCTTTCTTAGGACAAAACAGAAAGCTTTTAAGGTTCAACACGGAAACGAAAGGCAGGCAAACAAGTGATTCTGTCACAGTGGTCTGGTGACTGGGATCTTCATGCTGGGGGTGGGGGATCCAGGTCAGAGTCAGAGATGTTATCCCCTTGTGTCCCACCTGTTACTGCTTGTTCCAGGGCAGGTAAATCTCTTCCTGGAGCTGCTCTGCTTTCTCTGGTCACTTGGAGAGGTTCTTGAACATGCTAAATGCCTTATTCACCAGATACTACTTTAAGTCAGTCAATACTGAACTATTTCTATGAAGTAGAATAGCTATAAGATGCCTCTCTACTTGCACAATTGTTAGGATTTTCTACACAGTTTAAGCTGACCTAGCTGCTCAATTCCACTTTTCACTCAACTCCCTGAGGCAGATTTCTACCTCAGCTTTTATGCCAGCACTCACTCAAGCTTATCCCATTCACAGTAAGCAGGTCTGGGCAGACAAACTCTTGGAAAATGATTATTTTTTTGGTAGAACTAGATCTATATGTGTATTGTCTCACTACAGAGTGAGCTCAAAGCGAGTGCCAACAGAGCAGAGGTGGCAGATGTGCAGATGGATGTCAGGACCATGGCAGTGCCACCTTGGTTCATTTTTCACTGCTGTGAAATGGCAGGCTCAGGCCTGGAGAGGTTGAGGTAGGAGTTTAGAGGTGGTGTACTTTTTCCTCTCACTGTAACAACAAGCAATTTGATTCAGAGCCTAGAGTTTTTCCCCAGTTACCAAAAATCAGTACAAACTCATGATGACAAACCAGTTTTCTCACCAAAGTCCCTTTAATTCATCCTAAAATTCCTTGTCTAGTTGTAGGGGGGAAGAAAGAATCCGACTCCTAGAACAATATTCATTAAAGCCCCGTAATAATCCTCCTGCAGCACTGTAGAAGCTGTGCCCTCTGCTCCTCTTGGTGACAATGCCCCAGGCATTGCCCCAACAGACCAATTCCCAGATTTGTCTCTGGAACTCTTAGGGTCTGCGAGCATAAAGGCTGGAAATGATCCTTGGTGGCCAAACTCTATTGACATGGAGCATGACCATGGCTCAGCTCCCTGTGGGCAAAGGGAAGGGGGCTTGAGCTTGCATACATTCTGCAAAGAAAGGTTTATGTTGTTGCAGACTGTTTCCAGCTTCATTGTACTGCTGCTGAAAAGATTTTAAATACTCTCTGACCTGGTCCATGTTGTATTAAAAATGTGATGATTGACGAGAGTTTATAATTAGTTTATAACAATTATCTCATTTAAGTTACGCTTGAGGGATGAATTCCCAATCTTGGTTTGTATTTTCAGGCACTAGTAATTTTGAAAAATGAGTAATCATTTGAATTAAGATATATTATGTGTATTTCAACTCAAAAGCAATACTTTTGAGTTGAAATCCAAAGCTGTGCAAAGAGCTTGTTTTCAAATGAAATTGAAATGCATTTTCTAAATGTTGTCTTACAGCAATTTTTAGAAATTAGATCTCCTCTTCTAGAAACTAAAAGGAGAAGAGGCAGCCCAGCAGATCTTATTCATGAAAAATTCCCCAAACCCTTCTAGTCAGTGGGAGTTTCACACCAAGAAAGGCCACAAGATGAGGTAAGAAGCACTTTTTAAATCTGAGCTAACCAAATTATTGAGAAGTGTGAAGTTATTATTAGATTTGAATGTTATACCTAGTCAAGGACTTTTTCATACCTCAGTTTCATTCAGTTTCCCTCTGTTCACGTGTATTTTTTAACAGTGATTTTGGCAATCAATATGTCTGGGCACTTTCTATTCCTGATTTTTGACTTTTTAATGGTAGACAGGTGGGAAATCTCATCCTTAGTATTTTTAGATCCTAAAGGCTAGGAACATATCTGTTCTGCTGAAGCTCTTTAAGCTTTCATCAAAACACCTTAGTTATATCTGTAGGGACTGGCAGCCTTACCAATAACTAAAAATATTCAGAAATTCCATTCATGAGATTTTTATGTGCTTCTAATCTTTTGATGCTTGTAATCATCAGGGTTACACTTTTACTTACTGACCATCTGCCAGAGACGAGTTATTTTTTTATATATTAAAAAAAATTATCTATTTATTAGACTTAGGAAAATATAATTGGCTTCCTATTAAAAGAAAACAGAAATCTTCTTGTTCTTTCCTTCAAGAAACTTTGCTTTCTGTTGTTATACAAAATGAAATTTTGGGGTTGCAAGAGTTTTATCTTTTCCACACTCACAAAAATCCATAGAATCGTAGGCCCTTTTCCACTGTCTACAATGCACACAAATTTTAGACTTAGATTTTAGCACCTAAAATTCCTGAGCTCTGGCCTGTGGAGAGAATATGTATTGTGCTGAGGGCTGAGAGAATTTCTGATATTGTAGCTGTAAAAGCTGCCTGGTCCAGATCTAGGCACTGTGATAAAGGCCATGTCTGTGATCAGCATGATGAGAAAAGCACTTGACTGAAAAACAAAAGGAACAAGACTCAAGCATGGAGAGGAAGAGGTCTACTTCTGGACTGCTATGAAGAGAGGAACTCACCCACAGCTGGATGCTTCAGGAAATGGTGAATTGGAAAAGACTGTAAAATCTGGCACTGGATCTAGGAGGATGGGTGGGTTACTAAGATTGTATAAGGAGTCAAATGGTGAAGAGCCCCTGTGGACCAAAAGTACACTGAGATATGAGCCAGAGTGGGGGAACTGAGAAGAATGAGTCTGGGAAATAGTAGGCTGAGGAAATTGCATGAGGAATTACAAGTTGAAGCTGATAGAAAAGGAGTGAAACAAAGAGATTGATAGAGAACTTGGGGGTCAGCTCATGTCCATATGAAGCAGATCAGATTGGGAGACCTGGAGAGCAAAGCCTAGACCTTGCACAGTAATGAAAATATGAGCAGGCTGAAAAACGGGGCAAGCAGAGACTGGGTGGAATTGGTGGGCAGGCTGGGATTGGGATCTCCATTGGCTATAAGCTGGAAGGATGCTTTATTACAATTGTGTATGTTATTGCTTGCTATTCTGTGTGATCCTGTGAAATATGAGATTTTGACAGTAATGACATTGTAAAACCTACAGTGGCTATTTTTACTGAAAAGGTATTTTTAAAAAAATACTTCTCCCTGCAAATATGGTTGCTCTTAGACTTTTTAGGAGACAGATTGCACAAAAAAAGGGATAGAAAAAGATATCTATTTATCTATATCTGAAAGAACAAAACTTTGTCGTAGAGCAACAAAATTTAAAGATTTGGTCAACAGATGTTTGCGCCAGCTATTCCTGACTTCACCACTTGCAAACTGAAGCGCCATTGGCAGCATAAAAAGGAGGTAACTTTAGGAAATGTATTTCATAAATAGAAGGAAACTTACTCAAGTATGGTATGAGTCCTTTTGCAATCCAGGTCCTGGGCTCCAGAGGTTTTCCTGCTCTTCTGATTAAATCAGGCTATAAAAGCAGTGCCCTCTGCTGCCCAGGACCGAGAGTGCTGGGCTAAGGGACGCTCACCCAAACTCACAGGAGGACCCTTCAGAGTGCTGTGCTATTTGTGCACTGCTTCTCTCTCGTAATTCAAACAAGTTAGATTCCCTCTTGCAGCTGGAGGTGCCCATATGTGTTCACTGCTGTAGTACTTCCATCCTTTGAGCTCAGATTAAATGTGATCAACGGGTTTCTAGACGGTCCTTGTTTATCTGAATTGGAGGATTCATGAGCAGCATAAATAGTTTGCTCTGCACTGGTATACCAAGGGCCTCCATGAGCTTTGCAAAGTGAAATTGCACACTGTGTTTCTCTTCCAGTGTATCTTCTGTAACAGCTTTCTATGATCTCTTCACAACTGCTGCCACACTGGAGCTGGAAGGACTGATCCAACACGAAGGAGCAGCTTTTTATGAGTTCAGCTCCTTCCAGGACTTTGGCTCTGGTTACTCTGGGGAGAAGAAGTTGTGCTAGAAGCTGAGCACTGAGATGCTCAGGGCAAATTGGCTGAGTTGTTGGGAAGGGGCTTGTCAGTGTAGGGGTTTGGAACTTTGTACAATTGGGCAAGACTCAGAGGGAGCCATGGAATGTTGTGGAGAACTCTGGAGTGCTTAGGGGGAGCTGGAGATCATGTAAGAGAAATGTCATGGGGAAAAAATACAATTTGAGCATAGTTAGGCATAAAAACTTTCTTAGGAAGTATTTTATGGATGGTCCATGGCCACCCAGAGTTTGGAACACCAGCAACAATGTTTGAGGGCATCTTATGTTCAGACATCAATTGTGTTCTGAGATCAGTGAATTACTCTACTATTCTCAGGGCTTTGAAAGACGTGTAGATTCAAATTAAAATCCCATTTGAGTACAGTACAGATGACAATTCCTTTTCCTGAGCTCTTTGCTATGTTCCCCAGCTGTGTTTACTTCCTGCCCTGAATTATGTAGCATGGCTATATGTGAAATGACATCTTTGCCTGTGAAGAACTTATTTGTGTCAGACCTGCTGGTTATCTTCATGCAAGGAGAAGGGATTGTGATTGCCCAGCCCTAGTCTTTATGTGGTTGCTGTAGGATGCTTCTGAATGTGAAGAGGTGCAGCAATGCTGCCCCACATGCCCTCAGGGCTGTGGTCATCCACTCCTGAGCATGTCATGGACCTTCCCAGTCCTGGTCAGAGGTGCCTGTACTGTCCCTTCTGCAGAGCTGCTAGCTTCTGCTTTCAGAAGAATGGTTAGCTGGCAGGCACCAGATTTATTCTTTTAGGGAGAAATTAAATGTATTTCTTGAGACCAGCAATAATATTTTAAACATCTTACCTGCATAATGGCCATTTTTTGGAAATAGAAGTGAGATACTATTGATTACTACAAATAATGGCAATTTTTTTAGGCTCTTGCAGGCTTTCCCAATGCAGATTTCTAGTGGTTCTCTTATAAATTACAACTGATCTTTTGGAGAGGGAAAGAGAACATGGGTTGAATTTGAGCTGGAACTTTGGTCTCATTCTCTGTTAAATCTCTGTGCTCAGTTTCAAGAGATGCCACTCACCAGGACTGCCTGCTTTTGGCAGACACATGACTTAGAACCTGTACTGACCTGCCCGGCTCTGTGTACAGCAGCATCTTTGATAAAACTAACTCCCAGCACAGGCTCATTGTTTCCAGCTCCAGGGAGAATCAGAAATTGCACATTTCAGAGCTGCCTAAGTGCCAGTGTCAGGATGTCAGACTGACAGTGATGATTATGCCCCGAGGAAAGGAAGACAGATGGGTTTGACATGGCAGCAGACTCTGGCTGTCTTGTTTCATATGCTCAGTTTTTGGCCAAGGGGCAATCAATTTTAGCCAAGGCAATTAATTTATTTGAATCCAACTTGACATTTGGCTAAAATTGTTCCTCTCCATAAGGAAAGGTGCCTGGGAAAGCACTCTGTATTACCCCAACACAACTGGTCTCAGTAATTAGGACCAGATGGAGCAGCAGGATGCATGCACCCTTAGAGGACAAGTGCTTACTGCTTCCAGCTTGATCTACAATAGAAGGAGAGACTATCTCACAGTTGTACACAGGAATTGAGTAGCTGGAGATTGAGCTTGGGAGAAAACCTCAGTTACATTTGAAAATGTAGGTATAGATAAATGCTCTCTCTGCCTGGCTGCATTGCCAAGAGAGCAGGAGTGAGGGCAGATTTATGGGATGTATGTAAATTTCTGGGTTGTGGGACCAGGGTCTTCTTATTGATCCTTGCTGTTGAGGGATGTGAGCCAAAAGGGACTACCTCACTGAAAGTCTCTGTTGCTTATCAGTTCTTTTAAGTAAACAGCAAACAAAAAGTCTGGATACTTTAGAAAACATCTTTGTAGCTACTTCTTCAGCTATAAAATCCTGTTTTCCATGCGGGGTTGCATAACAGACTTCAGGAGAGCTCTCTATGAAGGCCAAGAATGGGATTACCCTGATGCTGGGATGTTCCATAACGAAATGCCCACAGGCTGTCCTTATTCTCAAGAAACTGATTAAGGCAGTCAGCCCAGTTTGCCAACACTGCTGGGTGATCCTACATCACATTCCCCTTTTTTCCATCTTCTCCACTGTCTTCTTGTTCCCCCTTTTTCCTTCACTATCTTCCCCAAACCCATATTGATAAGACCCTTTTATCACCATGCTAATACTCTACTGGATAAGTCATGAAGACTGAAAGCAGCACCTTAAGTCATGGATCAGAGCTACAGCTCAGTCCAGCTGCCCTTCCTAAAAGAAGTATTCTCACTCTGACACCACTCTGACTAGTTTTCAGGGAAGGCATGGGAACCTCCTTACCTTTGGATCAATAATTCATCTAATGTTGTTGGATCAGAGTTTGCTGGAGATGGTGATCCCTTATGAGATAAAACAGTCAGAGGCTCTTTGATGGGCTCATAGTTTTTGAGCGAACCTGTGATAGAAGAGAAAGCCAAGAGGGTGTTAAAACAGTCATTTTCTTAATTTATCTTTACTGTATGTAGTGGTTTGCTGACACCAAAGGCAACAGGAAGACCACAAGACACAAAGGTGGTTACAATTTAGGTTTGATTTTCAAACAAGATCGAAGTGTCATCCGCTTGTACAATGCAAATACAGCTGAGAAAAGGTGAGGCTGGATTTAGGATATCAGTTCTTATGTACAGGAGTAGCACTCTCAGCACTGCAGGCTGGGCCCAAGCATGAGTGATTTTCAGGGCAACTATTTAAGCAGAAAATGTTGTGTGTGCCTGTGCATGCCAATATTTGGTTTCCCAAATCAAAGCTTCATTAGTGCTCTGCTTTCAGGCACACGGTAGATGTTCAGTTTACTAGATAAATCAAGGTTAGATTTGGTGAAAGAGGAGCTTTACTTTTAATTGCTTCTCCAATTTCCCTCAGATGAACCACTGATCCTCTCACAGCCAGTCAAAGTTTCATTAAGTCCAAGGCTTACTACTGCAGTAGTTGGCAGGAGAGGATACATCTCACTTTTCAAATTAAATCTCCCATTGTTTGAGGCTTGTTGATAAATGGCCTTGCCGTTTTTGATTAGAAATATTTTGGTCTAAGTCATAATTCTGTTTGTCTTTCACACTGGTGTCAGGTCAGTGCCCTGCCTGAAGCAGGCTTCTGATGCACCTTTTTAATCAATTTTGAGAGGGGAGGGATGACATCCAGAGTTTTAAAACTTCTTAAAATAGAGCCAAGGCCTTATGAAAGAGTAGTTTGAGTTATTCACTTTGAATAGTTTAAACACTTTATTCTTCTGTCAAAGAAGATTGCTTAAAAAAACCCAAACCCAACAATTCTTTTTCCAGTTAAAGAAAATCATCTATTATGTTTTATAGCTCCTAGGCTATAAGCCAAAGCTGAGCTGGTGCAAAGGGTGCCTATATGGAAGCCTTTCCCTCAGCTGGATTTAGATAATTTTAGGTTTATTTCTGTGATCTCATTTCTTGAGGTTTTTTCTCATTTTGTATCCTACTCTGTCTTTTCTGTCTCTTCCTGTCTTCTTGCCTTCCCCTTTCCTCCCCTCCAGTTGTTCCCTGAGCAAAATGAGAACAGGTTAACATTTGAGCTTGAGTCACATTCTTGGATAGCTGCTGTTCAGATGGGTTGGAAGGCAATATAAAATAGCTCACACATCCCTTGCTTCCATGCATGTCAGCAAATGCTGTCAGAAGTTCCTGCTACAAACGAGGCTGGTTTAGAAGCACCCGCTGTCCAGTTTCAGGGAGAGGGAATGGATTGAGTGAAGTAGAGAGAGAGAGAGCAGAAATGGTGCTTACACAATCCTAGCTGAATTGAAAGGCCGTGGCTCTGACAAGGACTTGCTACAGTTACCTTGGAGAAAGAACTATTGCTCCTAGCCTGGGTCTTGCTGTACTAACATGAGAAGACACATGTTCGCAGTGTGTCTTGCTGAACAATAGCAGGCATGGAAGGAAAAGCCCTGTTTGGAACCAACCCTGTTTCAGTAGTGGTAATAACAGGGAGAGGAGAGGCAGAGAAGCACAGGTCAGCCTCATGGACGCTCTAATGAGCTGCCAAGAGACAAGTCCTTCTCTTAGCTTGTCCTTCCTCAATCACACTGGCCAGACATAAGGGATGTCCTCCTCTGCCAACGTCCTGATGCCATGATGCTGCAGGTCCATGAAGAAGGTGTGTACAGCACTGGCAGCTGTAGATCACAGGGGTGAGGACCTCCTCGGCAGCTGTGGGGATGCTGAGACACCCGGGAGCAGGAGGGAGGGCAGGCCTGTGCTCTGCTGGCTCTGCAGCAGTGCTCCGGGAGGCAGAGCGGCTCTGCTCTGGTCCTGTCTGCACATGCAGGGTGGAGAGCTGCTCTGCTCTGGCATAAGCAACACTCAGTTTATCCACAAACTTCATTGCAACAGTAGCAGAATATTAAACAGGAGCTCTTTGCTGCTGTCTGCTTGGAAACTTGGAGAAAGGAGGGAATTTTCCTTCTGTCTATGCCACAGGGTTGAATGGACCTTTATACTGCTGAAATAGCATGGCTCGCTTGGTGAGGCAGACAGGACACACCTATTTTCTTGGGGACATTTCCCAGACCTCTTTTATCTGGGTGTGGAGGATGTCTCTTCTTTTTTATCTTAAGGAACTTGATCTAGTTTCAAGAGCTGAGGAGGTGGCTGCTACATAACAAAGCAATAGCTTTCAGTGGTTTTCAGTGGTGTATTATTTTGATTCATACAGCTATCCAAAGTTCATAGTCCAGTGCATTGATTCTGTTAGATAGGATACGTAACTTTGCTGTGAAGGAGTTTTAAAATTCCGTTTCTTGAAGCACCTGGGAGGTTGAAGTAACGGGCATTTTCTATGTTCCTAGTTCCAGGTCTCTCTCATTTAGGACTTAGATTAAAACCACTTCAATTTCCTTCATCCCTATTTCCAGTGCTTATCAGTGTGTTGCAGTAGCTCATTTCCTGGCTCTCTCTTCGTTTCTCCTATCTTTCTCTTGCTTCTTTTGCAGACATCTGCTCAGACAAGGTTCCAGCTCTGGGATCTGAAAGATGTCTGGTTCCAGCCTGGCCTTGCAATTATGCTCTGTATTATTCACATTCAGGGAAAGCCAACTCATTCCTTTTCTACGGAAGCCATGGCTGAATGCATACATGTTCTGTATGGTGTTCCTGTTATTTCACCCTCCATGTTTAAAGAGAGCCTGGGTGTTTCAGCTCTCTTCAGTGCAAAGTAGCAATAACTGCACTTTCACAGATGTCTTTTTCCTCCCTCATAAGGAGCCACTGCAGTTTCCTCTTGTTTTGCTGACTGTTCTCTCTACTTTTGAATGTCATTTCTGTATGCTACAGAAGTCCCTACTTCATTGACAGCTTCATGTCTTTCTCTAAGTTATTTTTCTCTTACAGAGCAGAGGGGTGGCAGTGCAGAGTCCCACATGTTTAGATTCTCTGTCATGAAGCATCTTTAAACATCCAACCATTTTACATTTCCAAACTGAGAAAATAAGGATGGCACTCCTCTGCTCGTTATGTTCTGTTCTGTGCTGACTGCTGAGCTGCCTTCTATCTTCCTGTCCTGTTTTCTATCTTCCTTCTTCTGTTCTATTGACTCCTCTAGTTCCTAATCTCGCTGAAAAAAGAAGCATAATGCTGTTTGGGTCAGTACTCACCTGTAGCATGGTGCATGTGCATTGCCTCTCTCGAAGTCCTTCTTTTCCCTCTGTTTGGCAGCCTCATGGATCGGTAGTACCTGGAATTTCTTTGAATAGCAATGTGATGTGTGCGCAAGTCCCCCTCATGCATCACTGGGTTAGCACCTGCTGACTCTTCCTCACCTTCAGAGACCGAACCTGGCTCTCTTAGTACCTGCTGAGAATGGCCCTGCCAGAGCCCACCAGTGGAGAGCCTGTGGGTGGCTTCTCTCCCATCCTCGTCCATGGCTTCCAGAGCTTGTCTCTATGGCAACTGAGACGGTGGATCAGCAGCAGAGCAGCAGAAGACAGGTAGCCTCTACAACTCCATCAGCTTTATCTGAATTAGAGCTGGAGACAGACAAAACAAAACGTAACGAGAAAAGAGAGCAAAGTTCTGGTTAGTTCAGAGGCCATAGTCCATCATCTGCAACAGGGACTTTACAGGACTTTTTATTGGAAATTGTTCTGAGGTCATCACCTTACAAACCTCATTCCAATGTCCAAAACATTGCTTTGATATGCTCATGGTTGTCATTCCATGACATATGATAGTTATGACTGGAAAACTGTTATGTTTTGTTTTGGTATTACTGGTTGATTTGGAGTGTATAACAGATAGTGGCCATGTCCTTTTTTATGAGGGTGAAAATGTTATGGAATAGAAGATAAAAGCTGAAGATAAAGCTCTGTAAAACTGTCTGTGTACTTCTCCATGTAATAGAAGAATTAATGCCTTTTACAGGGCTGGATGCCCTCTAATACTTATCAACAGCACTCACTCCTGCCGTGCAGGTAAGTGAAGAAAAATCCATAACTGTTGAGCACAAAGGTAGAAGAGACAAGATAATACAGTGCAGAGGCTTGATTTGCTTTCCCAGAGTTCCCCTCAAGTGCCAGTGTCCCATTGACACAGGGACTTCAGCACAAAAATCCTCTGCTCTGTGTGTCAGTAGGTGGACTATGCCAGGACTCCCAAGAATTTTTAGGAGGCACATCACAACAGCAAATCACTAGTTGATCCTTCAGCCTTTGTAGGAGTGAGTAAAATATGAACAGATTACTTAAGCATTCTCTGGTCCATTGCTGAATTCTTTCAGCTGTCAAAGTATTTCTGAGTATATACCATGATTTTGTGACTGATGGGGCTGTCATGAGTAGTAGAAAGAGATGCTATATAGGAAATGTGAATATAAAATTGACAGCAGGCTGAGAGAAGGGCATAAAACTGTGGTGTGGATCAGTTAGATGCTGTTTTAAGAAATCACATGTATCACTGGTATGTTATGTTACAGTATATCCAAGACACAAGATAGCTTAGAAAGTAGGTGTTTCAATTTTTTTATGGGTCTTCTGCAATCTCTGTGAACTCATGTGTTCCACAAACATTTCCCATGCTTGCCCCCGGGGTCACTCCAGCAGACCCTGGGACACCAGGGACAGCTGGGATATCATTTGTGAATCCTCTGCTTTCCAATATTTTTGAAGGCTCTATGATTTATGCCTATAAAGAGAAGGCCACTCCCTGAAATCATGCACGGGGTATGAGCTTCTTGGCTCTACAGAGGAGAAAGTCTGCTTTCTTCTTTCATAACCTGAACCACAGAATGCAGCTTTAAATTTGGATCCTGACTTCAGTTCTGCCTTTTGGACTGTTTGGAACTATGGTGTTTGCTCTGGGACTGTTTCCAGAGTTAATGGAAGTGTATGAAAGACCTATTTGTTGTTGGTGGTGTTAAGTTTGGTTTGTAAACTATGCTGAGGTACAGAGATTCACTAAGCCTGTGTCTTTTTCTGTGGGTGTGTGGAACAACGGAATAAAAACAGCTGCTGTTGGAGGCAGTTTGAAAAGAAAGAAGAGGCTATTTCTTTTCCTGTGCCTTTCTTTCTGTCCCAAGACTAGAGCCCCAAAGGTTTGATCCTTGCAACTGTGATGGAAGTATGTCTTCTAACTGGACTACAATTAATATTACAGCTGTGATCCTACTTAACCTCAAACTCTAACAATTGCTAATTTTAATTTATTTCTCTTCTATAGATTATTTTATGCCTGGCACTCGAGGAGATGGACTTGTAACAATCTCCTCTACATCAAAGTTCCTCTGTGCTTCAAGGGGCCACCCCTTGTCCAGGTGACTCAGACTGGGGCCTGTCTCTCTCATGACCTTTGCTAAGCTGACGTAGCTTGCAATGTGTTGCAAATTGCTGCTGGTGTTTTATTGAAAAAGTGGATAAAGTTTTCACAGGAGCTGCTCACCAGTCAGGAGTAGTTTCAAAACTGTTAAATGTCCAAAGGGATCATTAGGCAAAGAGATGCACACATGTGCATGGAAGAGACTGTTTTCCCCTTTCACCTACCTGAATATGAGAGTACATGGATGTGGTTGTGTGGCTTTTTCAAAGATCCTTGGCAGAGAAGAAGGCCCCTGCATGGCCAGGCAATACTCAGCTGGGTTACCCAAAGACTTATCTATGTGTTCAGAACCCCTGGCAAACCTGTGTGCTTATCTTTGCCAGATACTCCTTTCGTTCATCAGAGGAGTGAAGGGTGCCCATCCTGAAAAATTCACTGGTTTCCAGGTTATCAAACAGTCCCTAACCAACAAGATCCTTGACCAGAAGCAAAGATAGCAATGGATGAGAGAGAGACTTTCATGTTTTCTAGGAGAGGCAGAGGGGGCACTCATTTAGTGTGATGGTTATAAACAATATATACTGGTTTTTACATTCTTCAATGAAGAATTGAAAACCAGAATGCATTTCTGAAGTCAATACTTCTGATTTCAAAATTGATACTCTAAGCAAGTATGGAGAAGCCATATGTCAAATAGTTCTGACTTTTCCAGTTGTTTTGGTGTATTAAAAAACTAGGGATATCTTTAAAGGATGCACTCAAATTTAGTATCACATTTTTCTCGTAGCAGTCAAATTATTCTATAATAGAGAACGGCTCAAGTACATGTGGACCTTAATTACCCCTGTCTAAGTGTTTGTAGAGAGTTTTTGAAGAAGGTATTCATCTCTGATAGTCAGAGGTAGGTGAGTTCCAGGTCTTTTGTCATGAGTACCCCCTCCCAGGTATATTCACATGCCACCTTGAAATCACATGGCTGAAGTCACCACCCACCTGAATGTGCTTTGTGGGCAAATACTTCCCTGGGACCCATGGAGACCAAAGTGTCAGTCTGTAGGGAAAAGGGAAAAGGGAAAGATGACAACAGTGAAGCCAGGAAGTGATGCACATACAGCAACAGTAGAAATATGCGTTTTGACTCACACATAATCCTGCCTCCAGGAATTTGACTGTATAGAAATTTTACTTGCTTATGTAAAAAACTGGCATTTACCAGCAAATGTCATGAATTTGTATAAGAACAGCTGAACTCAGGGATGTTGGGTAAGATGCTAATACAAGCTGTGAAAAGGACTAGAACGGTGTGGACCTGGACACATGGATATGTGAACAGGGAGCACTGCTGCCTCTGGGAGGGTGGGGGCTGAGCTGTTTTCAAGGCATGGGCAGGCTGTGGATGTGACTACTCTATAAAGAGAGTGGACTTAGAGGGATATGAAGGGTACCAGATGTATCAAAGGCATATTAGGTGTAACTTCTGTTAACCAGTTAGGGCTAATCAAAGATAAGGATGCTTTTTACTAGCAGAAGCTGCAGACTGAAAGCTGAGATTGCAGCTGTGCAGACCTGCAGGTGTTTCAAATGGGTTTATTATGGGCAGTTTGATTTGGGAGTCTGGAGCAGGAGGTACATTCTGGCGCCAGTTGAGCATCTCTCCCTCATCCCACGACATGCCAGGCAGGCACAGCTAAACGAGTCGTGGCAGAGGCAGACTGTGTGGTCTGTCACTGGTGGCAGCCCCGGTGAGCACTGGTAGCAGAGGGAGCTGCTGGGGGTTGGCAGCCCTGGAAAGCCAGGCTGGCTGCCTCAGCGCTTGCTGAGACAGGAGGGGTGCAAGTGGTGTCTGAGTTGCTGGAAAGAGCCACCTCCTTCCCTGCCAAACCTGCTGCTCCACACACCCTGGCCCCTCTCTCAGCGGCAATTTTCCAGAGCTCCAGCACAGCAGAGTAGGCAGCTGGATCGTGGATTCTTTTCCTCCCTAGTACTTTGCTGTCCTGGATAATGGGCTATTTTGGTATGCCTGGTGCTGGCCCTGGTCTCACAGCGTGTGTCTCTGGGAGGATTTTTCTGCACCCTCTCTTCCACTGCCACAAGGCAAACATTTGTGTGGGACTTTTTTGGCTCCCTGCTCTCAGCCTTCCCCACGATGGAAGCAGTGCAGCATCGGATGAGACTGGTTGCTCTCCTGGTGAATCCAGTCCTTCAATAAATTCCTAATTCCTCTTAAAGTAGGGAGGTGTATTGGCTGACTGGAAAGTATTAAGTACTGTAATAAGGAAGTTAACACAGGATTTTGAAATGAAAACTGCTCAATTTGTTGATATTATACAATGCTGTTGCCCAGCCTGGAAGAGTAATGAAGATTGCTTAATTAATACTAGAGACAGACTGAAATCTCCAGCTGTGTAACTCAGGGATGTTTCAAAGCAGAAAACAAGTTATGAATACAACTTGACTAAATGGTTTGCCTATATAGGAACATGCAGTCACAGAAGAATTGCCCTTGTCTGACTGTATAATGTGTCCCTCCCACCACCAGGAGTAATGATAACAGTATTGATGTGTCTGAGTGTCCTCTCTAAATATGCAGGTGGGTGCTCCCAGCACAGAGGGCAATGAGGCAATGAACCTCTATTCTGAGTTACCTAGTGCTGTGTTAGTTTTGCCATCAGCTCAAATCCATCCATGGCTTGATGTTCCTTTAAATGATATCCAGCTCCACATAATTTTGTTTTGGGGCTCAATGCAGAAATTGCTGTCTTGGCTGTAGTGTGTTTGTGCTGTAGAAAGGCAGAAAATCTTATAATCTTTTCTTCCTTTTTATGTATTGAAGTTGTTTCAAGTGTAAAAACCCTATAAATTACTCATCTGGAAGGTTTTACATGCTGAATATAGGCATGCACCTTTCATGTATATTTGATGAACCAGATAGAGCTCTTTTAAGACAAAATTTTGACTTCAAGCCCTTATAAATAACATGACTCCTTTAATATTTGTTTAAATACTGTCTGAATGTACACGCAAATGCCAATTTAGTTGCATCTTAATGGTTTCATTCTAAAATGCTTTTCTTGAAGTCTTGTGCAAACCAAAACCAAACCTCTGTCTCCCACTAGCAAGAGTCTCCCATTACATCCCTGCTCGTGTGTTAGGCAGTGACTAAACTCTGCCTAAACTCTTTCACTCTGCATGGTAATGAGGCAAACTCAGCTCTGCTGGTATGCAGCACAGTCCAAAATCCAGCAGCAGGCCTTACTCATCGCAGCCGCTCTTGCTCATGCGGGTGCCAAACCCTTAAGGCGTGCCACATGCAAGAGGACCCTGACAGAGGCTCTGGGACTCTGCACAAGCTCAGGCCTGCATTTGCATCGGGAGATATTTCTGTCTGAGTCAGGGGAATAGTAACACCCACAGACTCAGCCCTAGGCTCTGGCAGATTTAGCTTTCAGCAGATGCAGCTATGAATTCATTTAGCCTCATCAGTGGTTGAGGGGAAGGCACAGACTTGGAGCCAGTGTGAGTGTGCTGCTCTCATGTGTCCTGCTGAGACACCTCTGCTCCAGGGGGACTCACTTCCAGCAGAAGGATGTGTGAGCCTGGCAATATCTTACCCTAAAGCTCTCACAGCCCCCAGCTGCCTGATTACACAAATATTTATATTTTCATTGTTCCTGGTTGGGATCGCCATCCTTGGAAGTGTGTATAATCCTGACACTTTCTATTAGGTGGTGGCAAAAGACAGTTAAGCACATGTCCCTGTCCAGAGCAAGGTACATGACACAGGAATTTCAACTATTTAGGTGCAAGGCCAAGGTATTATTTGATTAAGGCACAGAGGTGGAGACAAATAGGTGGAACATGAGAACAGACTGACCAGAGAGTAAGACATGGACCAAAGAGGTTCGCAGCAGAAGCCAGAGAAAACTAGACAATAAGTTTGGGAATGCTGGCTGAAAGAATATCAAATAGTTTGACCCCACATGTTAAACCTTTTGTACTTATTTTGTAAATAAGATTGAATTCTATAACCAGCCTTGACAGAATCAAACTACAACCACTCCAGTTTTGAGATAGTCTTTCAGCTGAGGAAGTTAACATAATGGTTCTATTGCCATGATTTAGTGCTGGTACCTTATTTATAGCAAGCAAAACCAAGACAGAATTATAGAGTTCATTACACTTTTGTGACAAAAAACCACTTTTTGTCTTGCACATATGTTACAGAGAACCTGTTTTAGAAACACTTCAGAGACTAAAAATAAATACATTGGACCCATATAATCAATCCTCCAAACCATGTGCTTTAGAAACCCTGAGACCAAGTGAATGGGGATGGAGAGAAAAACCAGTACATATAAAGTGGCTAAAAATTATTCAAATGTTCTCACTAGATCTAAAAATGTTTCTGGAATGAAGTCTGGCATTGTGGGTAGTTCTATGCATAAAGGTAAGCCCTGTGTCCACAGGACTACCAAATAAGTGTGTTCCACAAACATTAGGACACACAACAGAGGAGGAGACGTGCCTTCATACAATTCCCTCTGCATGAAGCATGGACTATTTCACTACTTTGTGTAAATTAACTAATATATATCAATATATACTTAATAAATAACACCAAAAAGCTGCATATTTTTCTGCTGCAGCATGGTTTATCTTTCTTACTGTTTACTGATTCTTTATGATTCAAGAACAATTATCTAAAAACACCTGCTTTCTTAGATGCCACTACTAATTATCATCCCTGCTCAATCCATGCAACTCAGCGAGTGGTCCAGCCTTATCCCATTGAATTCCATGCTTCATCCCCTGGGTGTCATGTAGCAGATGTAGCCATGGGCAACAGCTAAGGTGTTAAAGAATTTAGCCTCTGGAGCTATATTACATATGTGTATATGCACATATATATACATATATAAACACACACACGTTCTCTCCAGCTGTGTAGAAGGAGTCAACCTCATTTTTAAATCATACAGAAAAGCACAAGTTGAAATCAACAAACTCTTCTACTTTTTATTATAAAACTAGTAAACCGGAACTCTGACCTTATTTCTATTCCTTTCCTTAAATTATTGCACATGCAATGGTGAAAATGCATCTTTGCGTGAAGATTTTGAATAAGTCCTGAGAAGTAACATGTATAAAACTCATCCTTGTTCTTCTGACATCACTGACATCACTGGTATGTCTCTACTAACAAGAACTCCTACCTCTAGAGGAAGCCCCCTTTCCTTCTTCCTGCTGTTTATGAAATGTTCTTGCCATTGATGCCATCCCATTCCTTATTTCTACTGAGAAGATACTAGTGAAATTGTTTCTAAGTAGCTGTGGTTGAAAACTCATGAGGTTTTCCAGACTTCTCTTTGGAAGGTAAGTGAATAATTAAAAACCAAATCATTGCATCTCCTAGGCTGGGGGATTATCAGCTCAGGGCTTAGGGGCAAATGGCAGGATGTAGCCTCAAGCAGGAGTTACCCATGTACTCTGCAAGTACGTACACAGGAAGGCTCTCAGCAGTCTGCCTGGTGATCTGTTTTGCAGGATTGCATGTGGGAGTTGTGAGTCCTTGTTCCCTTTTGTTTGTTCTGTTTGGGCTGTGTGAAGCCTTCTAGCCATGGAATGTGTATGCAATCTAGAACTTACTTAAAAAACTTAAAGGACTAAAGTATAGAAGCTTTAGTCTCTGATTAAATGATTTATTCAAAAACATAGTATGAGAAATAATATCCAGGGCATAATGCCTTGCTGAAAGCAGAGAGGTTTAGTAATGCTAGGACACTTGGAAAGGGAGGATCAACAGATGTCTTGGTTGAAGCTTTTCAAGACAGAATCATTAGTAAGAAGACAGGCCAAGTGTCACTTGGGCAGGCAAGACCTGTGCTGCTCTTGTGGAAAAATATAATGATGCCCACTTCTATTTCTAGATTTGCTGGTTGTGTATTAGACACTTGTTATGGAAGAAATGAGCATGGGTGGTTGGTTGAACTGCACAGAGGTAAGAATTCATAGGGTTTTTCATTTGAAAGCTTCCATATAGAAGCAGGGAAAGAGAAGGCTAATTCTATTGATCAAGGAATAGTAGAATTCTCACTTTTTCCTCCCTCGGGGTTTATTGGGTGGAGGGTCCAAGGAGTGCCTGTTTGGTGAATCTGCTTGCAAGAATGTAGCTGCAAGGGAGCAGGAAGTCACTGAGACATCAGAATCCTGTTAGGCTGGTTACTGCTAGTTTGAAAAGCCAGGCAGGTTTGGAGTGCTGCTATGCCATGCTATCCTTGTCAACTGCATCAAGCTAATTTCAGCTAATTTCAAACGTGGCATAAGCTGATTCAATTCTTACAGCCTGTTACTCTGACTGCATGGGTCTTTAGTAACTCAGTTAAAGCACTTGATACACAACTCTGGAAACTCATTAGCAAACAGCATTGACCAAGCAAACTTCCCCTTCAGAATGGCCATTTCCAGACCCTGGTGGGAAGACAAGCTTGCTGGACTGCAGCTCTCAATGCAGAGCAGTCTCTTCTCTCCCACTACTGGCGGACTAGCCTAGGGCTTAGGCAATCAAACCCAAGCCTTCCCCACTTGCCTCTATTTTGCCAGCTGCAGCACTAGCCAGCATGGCACTGTAGAAAATGAGGGACATGTGCAGTGCTCTGGCTGCACATATATCCACAGGCAGTCTCCATCTTCTTGTCAAAATTTGTGCCATGGTGTCTGCAACTGCAATTCTGTAGCTCACTTTACCCAAGCACTGGGAAAGGCTGGCAAAACTTTCCCTTCCGGATCTTTCCTTCTAACAGCAGTTTTTACCCTCCTCTTCACTCCCAGTTTTTAGGCACAGAAAGAGGAAGGCTGGGATGAGGGCAGTTAATCTCACGGCTGTGGCATGGGATCGGGTTCTGGGAGAGCATCGATCTAAGATGTAATTTCTTAGCTCTACTGCAGTTCCCTGGGCAATCTCGAGCATGTCAGTCTTAGTTCCCCATCTCTGAGTCTTAGTTCCCATCTCTAGACTGGGTGCAGTATATTATAGTTTGTGAATACTCCCACATTTTCCTATAGTTTTTTTGCTTCTGAGTTATTTGAGCCGGAGCTCAATGTAAGTGCAAGAGCATGACATGAGATAACCTGATGTGTTCAAAAGAACTCTGCAACATACTGTAATTAAAGGAAAAAATGAACTAGTTTGAATATTCTCTTACTCTGCTTATTTTTCATTTGATTTTTTTCTATATTTCAGTTCCCAAGTGAAAAGCAAGCATCTTGTCTAGATTTCTAGTTACTCAGTGGCCCTGTTGTTCCTTTTAAATTTTATTTGAGCTGACTACAACTGCTCCTAAAAAGGGTTCTTGTTCTAGGAATTGCTTCCTTTTGGAACAGCAAAGTCCAAGTTTTGCAAATTGAGTAACCTGCTTGACCTGGTTTTTCACAGACATCTGTTTCCAAGATGATTTTACATAGGAAAGAGAAGGCAAGAGGGAGATGATGCTTCCAGATTGTTTCAGGCTTTGCTGGATCTTGTCAGTGTTCCTTATTTTAGATATGATAGGGCAGTTTCCATGGGGTGCTGCTTGGAAACATGAATTATTTCTTCCAATAACTATTGGGGGGGAAATGATAATTGCCTATAGAAATCATAGAACAAACTACTTTCAAAAGGAAAATTTGAGCGAAATCCCCAGGCACTGGCTACATACTCAGGGACAGATGAGGGTAATTATATTGTTAAAGCATTTTACATTGTCTTGCAAATGTCCTCACCAAAATATAGCAGTGTGGGACAATGGGTTCTTTGGGTTCTTCTCTGGCAGTTACTGTGGTGTTTCACACATACTCCTGTATTTACTGTTTTTCTTAAAGTAGATTTGAGTTAACAGTCCCAATTTGAATCTGTAGAAAATCAGCCCCGAATAAAATTCCTGTATATCTCTTAAAATGGATTCCAGCCTATTAGCACTTCTTGCAGGTTCAGCAAAATATTTTAAATAGCTTTCAGTATTTTACTCCAGTTTCCTATTTTCAGCTAGGTCTTGAAGTGGCAGCTCCACTATAACGGTCGAACCTGTTGATAGTTTAAGATCAGAAGACCTAGCTTGTTCTTATGAAATTTAAGTTCTTGTTTACTTTGTGGATTTAAAAATATAAATAATTGCTGGGACAGAGTTCACAGCTACACTGGATTCACAGCAATTGGTCTCCTGAGAGTGAAAGGAAAAATTGGCTCAGGGGAAGCATCAGCCTGGAGGTAAGAGGAAAACAGGCTGGTTTTCATATTTCCTGTCTTTATTTATATATATTTTTAAAGCGAGATCACACACAAACGTTTGACAGGAAAAATCTCAGCTTGTGCTGCCCCTGGAAAAAGACATACAGATTGTTTGGTTTGGGAAGGTTTGCTGTTCAGTTGGTCACATTAATGCCATTCTGTGCAGTCTGAGTCTCCCCTCTGCCAAGGCTTCCTCTCTGTGGGTGGTGGGTTTTATGCATACCAGGTTGTTCCAGTGGTGTCTCCTCTCAGCCAGTATTTCAACAGTGTCCCAACTGTGCTCTCTCTGGATTGCACAGGACTCCTTCAGTGTGACTTTGCTTGTAGAGCAAAGTCAGTTCTTTCTTGGGCACTGGATTTGTGCCTTTGTTTGCGGCCTGAGGTTTCTCCCTCAGGCAGTTCCTCTTCCAACTTCCCCCCAGAAAAGGATTTTACTTACCTGACACTCAGGGGCTGAGCCAGTCTCTCATTTGCCATCGGGATGAGGTGTGTCCAGAAAGTTTGAGTTAAAGTCCCCCAAATTGTCAGGGATTTGCAATTCAGTTGTGAATCCAGAGGCAGTATGTCCTACAGAGGTTTGCTCTCCTTCAGTCCTTGTTGTACCTTCCTGTCAGATCTGCTTGAGAGTAAAGCGTCCCTCAGATTTTGTTTGCTCAGTTTCCAGAGTCACAGCAAACATAGTTTAAAGGAACAGCTTTCTCTTTACCCAGATAAGTTCGTACAAATATGCCCTGAACGTCCTTTGCACTGCTTGTGCCAAGGCTTAATGACAGGGAATTGTTAAACCTCCTGTATAAATCTTTAACAACTGGGCGAAACTTCGGTCCAAATCTGCAAACTCAAGTGGAAACAGTAAATCGTATTTGCTTCCATTTTTAAGGCCCACTGGCTGAGAAACTGCTCTTGCTTGATATTATTTACAGCCATTTGAGATGAAAAGACCTACATGTTTATGACTATTTTTAGATTGCCATTTCTTAATTTCATGTGTGTTCACATACCTGGGCACTGGGGTGGATAGCAGAGCCAGCCTGATTTTATTTTCAGGCTTTTTGGATCAGTTCAAATGTCTGTGATAATCTTCCTTCTTGTAATAATTTATTACCAGGCTACTTGCTTGCTATGTTTTGAATGTCCCTCTTCTGGGGGCAACTTGGGCCCAGTACTTCAAAGGAAGACAAAAAATAGTGATTGCTTAGATCACTGTTATACCTAGAAGAGAATTTTCCCCTCATCCTCAGATAACTTGCTTTTTATTGTTAAGACAGCATTTGGATTGACACTTAAAAAAAACATCACATAGCCTCCTGAATTTGATGCTAATATTTCCTTCAGTTTTTATTTTCTTTTTGAAGTTCACTGAACTTGCCAAGTGTCTTTTTCATTTCAAAACATTTTAATTGGTCACAACATTACTCTTTTTAAAATGCACTTCTATGCCTAGCCTACTCCGTGGAAGATGTTCATTGAGTTAAGCTTGGGTTAATCTGAGCTCAGACATCATAGATTCATGGTCACCAGTGTCAATGTCCCTTTATACCAGCTGAAGGCCTGGCCTGGGCATAGAGGCCTGCCAGCAATTAATCCTGTAATGATTAATCAAGGTCACCATAAGGCCTGTGCACTCCTGGTCTGAGAGCTGGCAGGACTCAGGAATGAGGGATGCAGTGGAATTTGGGCTCCTCTCTGTTGCAAGAGTTGCCCAGGGTGAATCTAGCTAGCCTTGTGCTTCAGACTTGTTTATCTGAGTGTCCAAGCACTGCAGATCACACGAAGCAAGGAACTACGGTTTTATTGCATTTTCCAATCATTAAATTGCTGCAGTGACTCCTTCTCAGTGTTTTTTTGAGGGCTAAATAAATCCTGCTTCTGCAATCCTCTTTTTGTATTCAAACCTCACCACCTCTCTTCCTTTGCTTCCCACAGATTGTGCCGTTCGTTTTGTTAACAAAAATAAAATATATTTTCTTTTTTGTTCCAAATGGGCAAAGTAAATGGAGAAATGGTGTAATGTGTATAATAGACAGGCTGTTTTTTGGGTGTTGTCTCTCACAGGGTGAGGAAGCTTCCCTGTGACAAACCCATGACTCACCATGGAGCGCCAGAAGGCTTACAGTGCTGCTATGGGGTAATACTGTTGCCCTTTGAGTTAAGGGAATATTTTTTCTATTTTGTCCAATTTTTTCCACAAGGTGAGGAAATAAATTGTATTTACTGTGAGAGAGGCACTAGCAGCAGAATTCTGTGCTTACTCCTCCTGATGAAAATCAAAAGTAATGTAAGTGGAGTCAGTGGAGTGTGAAAGAGTCCAAAACCAAAGAGCACCTGCTCCTCATGCCTGTTGCACCTACAGCTGATAAGGATTATGAGGTGCTGGTCTCAAATGTGCTCAGAGGCTCTTTTCCCTAACTAGAATTGGCATTAAAAGAAAACAGTGGATGTTTTCTCATCCAGTGCACCCTGTTTCCCAAGGAACTCTTCCATTAGCATTTGCTTGTTATATTAATAATTATTATTACTTTGGCTTTTTCTTGCCTGTTTTTTATTTCCTTCCCAGACAGAACAGACATTCAGTTAAAGCCCAAGTCTGTAGGATTTATCTTCTGCACCAACAATACATGTTCCCTAATGCCTGGAAAGCAGCACATCATGTTTAACTTGGAATTTGCAGTATTCTGTAGTTGCTGCTTCACATGATCTGACCCCATAGACTTCTTGATTTGAACTACAGCTGCCTGACAACAGCAGCTACCCTGTACAGCATAGCAAAAACTCTGAATTACCTGAGCCAGCCTTGCCTTTCTAATGACGTTGGGAATCAATGGAATCAGGTTTGAGCATTTTGCAAGGGAAATATACATTGACATTTTTTAATGGATGGTGTGTCACTCACTAGATGTGCCATTTCCTGGTTTCCTGCTGATTTCTTTTTACATGAGCTCATGAGCATTAGCTTCTGAATTCTTTTCCTCAGCCTCCATTTGCAGCTATTGCCATGTCTTTCCTAAGAGGTGGCGCCCAAAACTGAACACGGTCCTCCAAATTCAAATGCTCCATTGTTCAGGATTCTGTCATTATATTATCTTCTGCATTATTTTTATATCCTCTTATTCATGCACCCACACACCCCATTTGCATGTTTTAACCTTTTTAAAAACGTTTTCATTACAACAATCAGATATAAGGGCAATGAAGTAAGTGTGGAACAATAGAAGTGAAGATTTTGATCTTCCTCAGACCTAAACCTGTTTTAAACTTCAGTGGTGACATTGATTTTGATTTACACTGAAAGGAAAGAGGGAGGATCAGGCTGTGCATGTCTACAGTGGGACATCCATTTTTGATAGTTAATAAGGACCAGTTTTGTAAAATCATTTCAGAACACAACGTGTTGTTTGAGAAAAGCACTTTTATCAAAAGGGAGGGGTTTTGCAATTAGAGGTCTGTGCTGTGGGCTAGAGGCTGAAGAGCAGTGCTGGAGCCTGGGTGCTGGCAGTGGTGTGGGTGGCTGCAGGGAGGCAATGCAGGGTGCCCACGTGTTGTTGTGAGACTGTCCTGCCCAGGCACTGGGATTCACTCATTTTAACCTCATAGAAGGACTAAGCAGCACATCCTTCATTTTAAGAGTAGATTTAGCCTTTCTAGACTGTTAGCTTCTGCACAGCCATGTCTGATACTGGCTGGCCCTGGGGAGTGGGTCAAAGGCAGGGCACCCCCCCTGGCTGCAGGGGAATCTGTGGAACCTTAATTAGAGAGGAAGGATGATAAGGGGAGGTGGGAGGTGGCCAGAGGCAGAGCTAGTCTGCCATATGCATGCTGCCACCATAGCCCATGGAACCATTCCCACCACAGCAAGCCACACTTGGGACTTTCACTCAGAGGAGATGGACAACCAGTTTTAAGCTGCAGCTGGGAAAGGTGATTTCTATTAAACAAATGAGTATTTATGGGTTGTCTGGCTGCAGAAGCCAAGCGTGTGACTCAGAAAATCACCTGAATAACACTGCTGCTAGCCAGCAAGAAGAAAAAAGGTGAAGAAATCCATAAAGCAATAATTTATGTCTTGCTTTCAGGCAGACTGCACCTTAGCAGTCTCTTCAATGTCTTTCTTCCTCTATTAATTGCTTCTGCTTTACTTGACTCTGGATTTTCTCCAGGAGCCACTGTTAAAAGTTAGTATCTGGTGGATATCAATGACATTGTCTCTGGAGGGACTTTTCCTCACACTCTTGTTTGATTCCAGGTAATGCAGTGGGATACAAATGCCTTTGGTTTTCTCTCGTGTGCCCCAGTAAGGCCATACTTTACTTGCGCAGTTAGGCAAGGTTCATAAACACAGGGTGTGGTTTTAGGATGCATCTAATTAGACCAATAGCTAAGTGCTAGTCTGGGTGGTGAGTTTGCTTTTTGCTCCTCCTGTCAGCTGTTTGCTCCTTCTCCAGCTGCAGATTCTGTTGCTTGATGGACTCTTGCTGATGCATGATCCAGCAGAAACTGGTTTGTTTTTTTTTTTTTTTTTCTCCTGGATTAATTTTCTGCCTGTCTCATATCCTTTGATGGCTTGCCAAGGTAAGACGAACATTCCTGCTGGCACAGGAAAAGATACAATGTTGCTCAAGAGAAAGAGTAACATAGAAGCACAATCGTAATTTGGTTGGTCAGCTCTTTGGTTGTAAATCTACACATTTGCAGCTTCCTATTTGGCTTGCACAGATCAACCACAACTGCCGTCAAATGAGGAGACTTTTCTTACTCTTTTTCTATGCCTAGCAAGATCTCTTCACAGGATTGTTATTCTTTCAAAGACAAGAAGTGTTAATGGCAGCAATGGAAACACAGTAGAGAAGAAGGGAAAGCAAGGGATGCAGCAAGAAATGGGATAGGAAATGGGATATTGCTGTCATCTCTGACAGCCGTGGCACCATGTAGTTGTGAAATGACTTGCAGGAGCTGCTCTCAGCCAGCCAGGACACAGCTGGCAGAAGGGGTGCTGCTGCCCCTTTCTTCCTCACGTGTGATCTTAGGCTTGTACTCTCCTCCCTGTTTCCCTGCTTGGTTCCCCCCCACAGATTTTGACTGCAGCTGCTGGGATAGTTTGGCCTTGGAACACTTCCACAGAGGCTCTGGGAGCTGCACCTGAATGCATCATCATGTCATTCCTGCATTCCTGCCTGGGCATTCCTGTGTTAACTCATTTCTTATCCAGAAAGAACATGTTGATGGATTGGAGGTGTGTGGAGCCAGAATGTTAAATTATCACAGCACCATCACCTGTTGGCTCTAGCAATTTTGTGGGTTCTTTAGGCAAACTTTGCCAGAGCTCAGTACCCTGAGAGAAAGCACTGGAAGTTGTATGCTGCAACCAGAGGAACTTTGCCTTCTCAGCACCAGGGGAGTAGAGGACCAAGAAATAAGAGAGCATGCTGAACTGTCTAGAACCAACAGCTGTGCCACAGTGTGCCAACCCCTGCAGGTAGAAATATGCTGCTTAATTACTATGATAATGTAAAAGTCTTTCCCTATTGTTTGTCTGGCTCACATGGAACCACCCCTTATATGCAAAACAGGTTTGTTATTTAAATGTAAGCTTGTGCTTATATGCCAGCTGATAGCTTTTCCTGGGGATCCAAGACAGCTGACATTGCTGCCAACATAAATAATTTTGCAGGTTGGAGACTGGTTGGTAGGAGTGTGGTGAGCCTCCCTTTTGCCTAATCCAATAGGAGTGCTTTTTGGTTTTGTTTTTTTTTTCCTTTTCACGTGACTTCCAGAAGACACAGAGTAAAAAAGGTATTTTTTCTTCTTTTTCTTTTTTTTTTTTTTTAATTTTATTTTAATAACTGTGGACTATCCTAGGAACTAAAAAAGTAAATACAACATTTTGTAGGTTCAAGTAGGAATGCAGTTTGTGTATTCCTCCACCAAATATATTTTAAGACAAATACTGCTGGTTCATGTAATTTCTCTCTCCTGCTAAGAAAACCTCCACTTTAAGGCACAGGAGCTACTGCCAAGCTGAACCACAACAGTTTGAAAGCAGACCCTGATTGATTGTTTAGGAAAGCATGTACTGGGGAGACGGAAAATCCCCTTGTGAATGTGGCATGATGCTTTTACCACAAGAGAAACTTTCTGTTTCTACTGTGGTTAAAAAGTTTAGTTCAATTGGCTTCTGGATTAAAGTAATTCCAGTTTTGTGTCTTTTTCAGTTTTGAGTTCTGAATATTTTTATTTGTTTAAGGTTTATTGTTTGACAGTTTTTGTTGATAACATCTTTCTGACTTTACATTTAGGGTGATTTAGTAGACTAAATGAATGTGTGTTGCCTGGCTTGTTAAGAAATTCCATAGCCTAGATTAAGTGCAGAGTCTGGTCTAAGGGCATAAGCAGGCTAGAGATGGAGTGCTCTGATGCTGGGCTTTGGCAGAAACAAGCACAGTCGTGCTGCTTAGGAGGGAGGAAAGCTTCCATTCAGGAGTGCACTGCATGGCAATTATTTTAGAAGTAAACTGGGCCTTCTATTTCTTAGCCCTAGACAACTGGAACGTGACTATTTCTGGGACCTCTCTGTGCAATATCCCAGTGGAAATGTTTTATTTCCCTTTAAGTGAGACAAGGAGTGTGTTTTGGCATGATGCTTGGTTGAATTTATACATTTGGAAAACTCTGTAAGTCCAGGTCTGATGTTGACTAGAGAGCGACCAGTCTTGTGCTTGCCTTGAAAAGCAGAATTTTAGTTGAGTTTTGCACTTGACTCTCTCTGGGTTGTTTGTGTTTTTTCTGCCAGTCTCTCCCTTAATGGGTTGGGTAATTCTTTTGGGACCTATCTGAAATCAGCCAAGAACAAGCTACCTGCTGCACAGAGTGTAGAGCTCTCTGACAAGGACCAAGGAATCGAGTTCAGCATATTACTTCATTTCTGTTGGTTTGTTTTAAAGACATGCTGTCATTTCAGCTTGGTTCTGATCATGTTCAGAACAGGTTTTTATGGAAGCTGAGGCCAGTGGAAATGTTATGCTCTTTACTCACTTTTCTTGGAGAGGATTAAAGCAAATAAACATGCAATGGCTCATCCTGCTCCAAGTCCATGTGAGCTGCCTGGAAGGACAGAAGTGGAAGAAACAAGTACCCTCTCCTGGTGTCTACCAGCACCTTTTCCTTACTGCCACTTGGGCTCCTTCCAGGCATTAAATCCACCATAGATTCACTGTTATTTCTTTTGACTCTTCTGGTGTGCTGGAAACAGTCTCTGCTTTGGAAATCATTACAGCTGTGTAACTTGCAAATTATGNTTATTTCTTTTGACTCTTCTGGTGTGCTGGAAACAGTCTCTGCTTTGGAAATCATTACAGCTGTGTAACTTGCAAATTATGAGTAATGGCTTCCTCCAGTTTAACTCCCCCTTCTCTTAGTGTTTCCAGTGTGCTCATCTTTCCCTGTCTGCCCAGTCCTGCCCAGAGGTGAGGTACTGGAACTCAGTGCAGCAGCTTCCCTCATGCTTTGGAGAGGAATTGCAGGTAAACATCAACCTCCCTGAACAGGACACTTTGCAAGGATAAGTTTGGAAAATAAATTGAAGACTCCAGTAAATACAAAAAAGCAGTAGAGGATATTGGCTTAATGGCTACATGATAAATTTCCCTTCTCCTCACTAGCACCTCTGTCATCCAGAAAGAGGTGTCCAGCTATGTTCTTTTCTCTTAGGAAAAAACTTACTACGTCCAGTTCCCCTTTCTTACTCCTATAGTTCACAAAAGTGAACTCTTCTCTTTTCTCTTCTCTCCAAGGTTGTTTAGTTGATACAGATCTGAGCAATTTTTGTCTTCATGTGTACAGTTCTCCAGTCTCTTGCTTCTGTTTCAGGCCTTTGTATTCCCATAAGCTTATATATATATTTTTTTTTTTTTCAATATAGCTCTTAGTATTTGAAAAGATATTGCTGTGATCTTTGTCTTGCCCATGCCCTTGGGGTATGCTGGGTACAACACCTTGTAGGCCAGCCAGTGCTATTTCAGTAGGGTTTAGGGACTGAGTAGCAGAATGGACACATGTATCCCCTTGGCAATGTAGCCTTGGAAGGACTAGCGTGTGAATTCCTGCAGTCCTGGAGTATGAGCATTGGGACACTCTTCATTTGGCTGTCCAGTCAATGATTTGCCAATTTTACTTCTTTTTTATTCAGGAGGGTCTAGTTAGTAGGCATGCCTTTGAATACAGGTTGGGGTCCAAAGAAAAATCAATTCTTTTCAGTTGGCTGGACAAGTAACTAAAGCAGCACTATTTTGCTTTTTTTAATATATATATTATGAACTTAAAGCTTATTTAAAGATCCTGCATTTTTGTTTCTGTGTGAAACTGAAACTGTTATGACTCAATCTCTGCATGAGAATCCACAAGACAGAATGTAGAAAAAGCTGAATGTGGACTTTGTGTATTTAAAAAAGGATGGAAAAGTTTCTCTGCAGATGGATACATAGCATGTATATATATGCATACAGCCATAATGGCCACAGTGTGTATAGGGAGTGTATGTACAAGTGTATATACACACACTCACAAGTATCTCTGTTTAGATTCTGGATAGATGGAAATGTCACTTGATTCTAGTATTTTCCTTGATTATAGTTGCTGTGTCCAGGAACCTCAGGCTTGTTTCTATGGTGCTATTCCCAGTTCAGCTATTTGCTCAATCCCCATTTGGCAGTAAGTGGAAGATGTTGTGACACTCACAGCGAGCGTGTCACAGAGGGGCTGAGAGTGTGGGCAGAGCTGTGTGCAGGTGACAGGCTCAGATGGGAGGGACTCAGGTGCAGCAGGCTGCAGCATGGCCTCCCATGGCACCAGTCCCTTGCCCTAGGCTTTCCATCAAGGGTTACATGGGCCAGCCCAGGTCTCCCTCTCTCTGCCTTTCTTCTTCTCCTTTATTTATTTTTTTCCTTTCTTTTCCTTCCCTGTTGCCTTGCTTTGAAGCAGGACTGCAAGATCAGGATGGCATCATGAGCAGAAACACTAGGGAACCTGTGCTGCTCTAGACAGGCTGACTAATCTCCCTTTAAATAATCTCCCTTTAAATAGTCTGGAAGCACACTGGTGAGTTTCTGTTTCAGGAGCCATAAATAGCCAGATCCATGCTGGTAAGTAGCGAACAGCACAGTTATTTGTTCTAGGAAGGTCTTCCTATTTCCTTCATGTTATTGCATGGATAGCTGTGATCTAGTTCTGATAACACTGTATAGTAGTGGTGCTGATGCCTTTCCTCACACTGCTGTATCTTCTGTGACAGTGAGGAGGGAGCAGCTGCTCCTGGGAGATAGAATTCCCTCTCCAGGGCCTTTGGATCGGAGTGGCAGTGGAGCTGCAGCTTGCTGTGGACTGTACAGCTGGATTTAGTTAGGGCAGTGCAGTTCAGACCCTTCTGAGCAGTGCTGTGAGTTCAAAAATCACTGGTATTTATAGCATCTGGAAGGTGAAAGCAAGGAATATTTGAACACTCACTGCCTAGCTATGGATCTGGATAGAGTGTATGGTCCTGTGAGCTAGCTAGCCTTGTGCTTCAGACTTGTCTGGAGGATAAACTCAGTTTATCTGTGTTTTCCTAACTCAGAAATAAACACTGTTAAAAAAATAAAAATATTGACCAAGTCTATGTTAGTTAGGCTGTCTAATATAATTTTCTTAAAGATGGGAGGGTGCAAACTGTTCTCCAGGTAGGTACAAGCACTCTGAAGCTGCCTCTGTATCTGGTCCTGAATTATCAAGGCAGCCTTCGAGAACATCAGGAGCTCACCTGCGTCCAGTAGCTGCTATAGCACTTCCCAAGATTTAGGTAAATAGGAGAATCCTCAGCAAAGAGGGCAGCAAGTCTTGCCTCAGCGAGGTAGGAGGCATTTGAATTTCTTACTCATAGTGTATTGTCATCTTCTTCCTGTCATCCTACCCACTCAATGCGTCAGAGATCTAAGGCTTGATTTTTTAATATTTATTTTTCTTTTTTTCTTCCCCACCTTCTCTGCTGAGCAGGGAATATCCAAGCCTTCAGTTTCTGGTGCATCATGTGAGAATTATTTTTTTTCCTTTTATTTTTTTTCTTTTTTATTTTTTCTCTCATCTGCTGAGACTTAATTCCCTCAATCTACTGGCATTTTTACTGGGGTGAATTGGCTCACTGGTGCAAGAAGACAGAGGGCCAAGTAGGTCTGAAGAGGGGAAGAGAGGATATGTGGGGGCATAGCACAGAGCAGTTACATAGAGGCAGCTTCCTTAAATTGTTCCTTGTGTTTGCTTTTCTTCATAACATTGCTTTTAAATAATTGTAAAGAGGACAGGGTTTCTGACTGGTCAGAAGTTCCATCCCAAGTGATGTGACACCATTCAGATTGTTCTTTGATCTTATGGAAGGAGGGGTGTTCTTTTCCTTTCCTTATTCATGCTCATTGTTTGCCATCCTCAAACTGGTGCACACCTGGAGCCAGAGATTGCCTCAGTGTGTCATTTATATGGGATTTTAAGCTCATATTTGGCAAAGCAGAAGTTTTGTACCAACTTTTGGATACATCAGCAGTGAAATTAATGGTCTTCTGAGGGAAAGTGCTACAATGTCTTATTATTTACAGTCTTCTGAATTACAGAGTAAACAAAAAAAACCCCAAAAAACACCCAACCCCACCTGTACATTTAATTAAAAAGACAAAACAAAGCACAGCTTTTTCATTAACTGTATTTGATGTACTTACCTTGCGACACTCCAGTCAGACCAGCCAGGCTGGTCCTGGGGTAAGTTTGGCCTGAGTTCCACCTATGTGCTATGCATAGGTTCCCTTTGGAAAACCAGAAGGAAAAGACAGAGCTGAAAGTAGCAGAGAGAATGTTTCAATGCAAGACAGGTCCCACTGAGCCGAGCGAGCAAAAAGCAATGCCATCTGCTCCATCCCTCTTCGCTGGGTCAAAATGCAGTGTGCTTTGTCCTCTTCCCTTTAGCTCAATGGCTGCCTTCCCTGTCTTGGAGCAAGAAACATTATTCCGGAACGGTACCTGGAGCTATCGAATTCCAGCCCTGCTCTACCTGCCTCGGTTCAGCATGATCCTGGCCTTTGCTGAGGAGCGGGAGGACCCGGTGGATGAGCATGCCAAGCTGATAGCCATGCGCAGAGGCGTGTACGACCCAGCCACGCGGCACGTTCAGGTACCAGTGCAGGGAGGAAGCAGGGGACACTGCCCCCTGTTCTGCCCACCTGCCCCCAATTAATTGAATGTCTTTGCCCTCTTGCAGTAGGGACAGGGCAGCTTCTCCTCCTCAGGCACAGGAGACAAATTTTTGCCTATAAATAATGCATGTCTCGTTAATAACTGCTGGGATTCAACCCTATGGGCAGCTGTTGGGGGGACTAAAATGGAGTAGATATTCCAGAGGTGGCTTTGACCCATCATTGCAGAGGTGGGGAAGTAGATACAGAGATGGGACAGAAGTCCTGTTGTAGCAGGAAAAATATGGTGGGGAGGCAGAAATGCCTGAAGGACGAGGAAGAAATGCCACAATGATGGGGAGGGTAAATTAGCGATCAGTGACTACGGTTTTTTTTTTCCAATTCATTATTTTGGGACTAGTTTCTGGTTTAAAAACCAATTGAGAATAGCTAGTCTCCCCAAGCAAAAAAAGTGTCTGGTTTGCTGGTGTCAGTGAATTGGCTACCTTATTAGCCTACTAGTTATTATTAACAGTTATGCTTCTGGGTGGCTGGGGGTGGTGGAAACTCTTTTTATAATAATTTTTTGCATATGCAAAGGCAATTATGTCTTGGGGGAAAAAAGAAAAAAAATAATTATATTTTTCTATTCCAAACCTTTGTTGGTTGTCTTAGATTATAGGCTCTTAAGAGCTGGAGTCTGCCTAGCAGAAGCAGCCTCTGAGCCCACCTGCAGTGTCTTATCATTCAGGTAACATCTTGTGTAACTCCCTGTAATTCAGTTAGTGGGGTTCAGTTGGTTATAAACTTAGTAATTTGTGTTCACATGCTACAGTTTCTTAAAATGGAAATAATAAATTTTCAATAAAAGTTAATATTAGATGGATAGAAAAAGATAAGATATGAACAAAAAGGCTAATCAGCAAATCAGGGCAGAAAAGTAAATTAATATAATCTTACTGGAAAGTACTGCTTTGCTTACCAAGCCAATAGCACTATGTAGTCATAGTTTTCTAATTGTAATGCTAGTGTTAGAAACTTGATTGTGTTGTGTGCTATTCATTTGAAGGAAACAGCGGTTGCTGGGTAGTTGTACCAGTTCTGTGACCTATTTTCTGAATCAGACAGCTCAAGGTCCAAATCTCCACACCAGAGCCACGCAACCAGCCCTAGCAAGGTGCCTCAGTGTAGGCTGGGTTGCCCATTCACGTACGTTCACATCAAAGTGGAGGAACAGGAGCCCAAATAAAAAGGGATTTATCATCATACAGAATGCTTGAAAAGGGCTTGGGTTTCTCTGTGACTTCCTAAAAAGTGTTGATACAGCACAGTGTCTGTACTAGCACACTTTGACCACCGGGCATGTCTGTGTGCCATATATATATTTGTGAGAATTTCTGAAAACTCAGATGAAAAGAGTGTCATCAGGCACCAGCTGCATCGAGATACGGAGCTATCAGTTCCTCAGGGAACAGCAACTCAAAAGGACATAACCCACATGCTTAGTGAAGTGTACATGCTTTGTGTCATCTAAAGAATTTTCACTTGCCTTTGGTGATGCCAGATTATTGTCTTCCCATTTCTTGCTCTATCCATTATCCTGTTTCTGTTCTTCCCATGCTCTTCTGTAGCTTTTATCCAGACAACCTTGCACTATAACATGGATCTCTTTGTAACAGTGTGTTCCATTCTTGTCTCCCTTCCCACGGTCCCTGGCAGTGGAAAAGGATGGAGACCCTTGTCAGTGCACAGCTGGAAGACCACCGATCTATGAACCCCTGCCCAGTATATGATGAGGTCTTGGGGAAACTCATCTTGTTCTTCATAGCTGTCCCGGGAAAGATCTCTGAGCAGCATCAGCTGAGGACAAAGATCAACCTGGTACGTCTCTGCTACGTCACTAGCATGGACCAAGGACGCACCTGGAGCGCTGCCCAGGATGTCACCGACAGGACCATTAGGAATGAGTACAAGAACTGGGCCACGTTTGCGGTGGGGCCGGGTCACGGATTACAATTGCACAACGAGGCCCGGAGCCTTGTGATTCCTGCCTATGCCTATCGTATCTTGGACCCCAAGCAGCACCCCACCCCTCATGCCTTCTGCTTCATCAGCTCTGACCATGGCACAACGTGGGAGAAGGGGAACTTCGTGGGGGAGGAGAGCGCAGTGGAGTGCCAGGTAGCAGAGGTGCATACCTGTGGCAGAAAGGTCCTTTACTGCAATGCAAGGAGCAACAGGGGAGCCAGGATCCAGGCTGTCAGCTACAACCACGGGCTGGACTTTGAGGGAGGCCGGCGGGTTGAAATGCTAGTAGAACCTCCCTCTGGATGCCATGGAAGTGTTACTGCCTTTCCACCTCCCCCACATGCCAGATGTCAAGATAGTTGGTTACTCTACACTCATCCTACAGACCCAAGGGATCGAAAAGATTTAGGAATTTACCTCAACAAAAGCCCTTTAAATCCAGCACACTGGACAAAACCTAGCATACTCTTCAAGGGCCTGTGTGCTTATTCAGATCTGCAGTACATGGGTGTTGGACCTGATGGCTCACCTTTGTTCTCCTGCCTCTTTGAATATGGAACCCACAGACAATGTGAAGAGATTATTTTTGTCATGTTCACCTTGAAGCAAGCCTTTCCCTCAGAACACTGAGTCTCAAACCTTTCCACCAGCATCCCTCTGAAAACCAGCTTTGCTGATGCTTTTTACTGTCATTTCTCATCCCTCAGCAAAAGGGTTTTTTTTTACTCCTGCTGCACACATAGTCTGGTGTTGGCTTGTTGTGTCTGAGGATTGTGAAGTTCATTAAACATACCGCAACTTAACATGTTTGGTTTTGTTTTCTATTGCCTGTTCTCCCCTTTTGCCTTTCTCTTTGGGTGCCTTTTTACACATCACTTGCCCAAAACAAGTGGGACCTTTGTATAGGAGTTCTCACCCTGAGGTCTCTGATAGACTTCACCAGGGACACGTGTGCTGACAGTGCAGGGACTCCAGGGGAACAGATGGCAGCAGGGTTATGCCGAGCAGTATATTTAGTAAGTTGTGGAGAAAGTTCTAGAGAGGGCACTGGGCTTACTACCCTATATCTGCTGTCATCTTCTTCAGGAAAGTGCTTTGGCTCTGGTAAGGGGCACTGCTTCTTGCAGCCAGCGTAGGAATGCAGGCACCTGTAATTTCCAGGGCTTTCTGTCTCCTTATTTCAGCAAGGCTCTGTGATGGCTTGGGATATTCCATGCCAGCTTCTTCAGTGCATTTTGGGCTGCCTTGCTGAGTTCCAGGCACCCCAGGGGCTTCTGTCTAACTTAACCTTCTCCTTACTTTCCATGCTGTGTTTCCTTACTTGCCCTTCTGCTTTCACTGCATTGAGAAGGTGTAGTTTCCCATGTGTAAGAAAACCACAGCCTTGTGTGTTTTGGCTGCTTCCCCTCCCTGGGTAGTGACAGTAGGAGTCATTGATGCCTTCCATCTTGGGGGACAGAGCAAATGGCAAAAATGGCATTTTGCCTATATGGGAATTGCAGGATCAGGACAGGTCTGCAGAGGGAGCTCCCAATTTAGAGTCAGGAGGGGAAGTGCTTGCTGGTCTTTCTAACACAAGTGCCAAGCTATGATCCACATAGCAACTACACTTATTGTTGACAACTCCATGTCTTGTTATTACAGAGTATTATTGGCATATGAGGCACTATGTCAAACAAATCACATTGCCCTACTTTCAGCAAAAAAGCACCAGTGTGAGGGGAAGGAGAACTGACCAAGGACAGAGTAGCACAAAACACAAGCTGGAAGGATTTCCAACGTACAGTTTTTCAGGAGATTTCTGAAGGAAACAGCTCTAGTTTTGGTGAGAGGGATGCTATTCAAGTACTATAACAGTGTGTTTTGAAACAAGGCGTTATACAATGACTAGACAAGGGACTGACCAGAAACAAATGGCTACCAGGCAAGACATGTCACAGCAGATGGAGCTAGGAAAGTGTTACCCATGCCTCTGGACAAAATTCTGCATATGAACCAGTCTATGCTTGTCTCCTGTGTGTTGTATCCTGCGTGTGTGTACACATTCAATGACTGCAAGGAAAATATGTTTGTTTGCCCTCTTGGTGAAGAAAAACACCTGTTTTTCAGAGGTCTCTTGGAACACATCCCCTTTGGTGAACACTAGCAAGTCCCATAGGATCCTTTGCAGTGTCACTGCTCAGGTCTGTGAGTCTCTGCTTCCACAGTGCTCCTACCCTTGCCTTTTACTGCTGACAGCTTTCATGGCTGGTGGGAAAAGAGGCCCTGACTTTCCTCGCTGTGGAGATTTGTTTCAGGGCATCTGGATGCTGCAGATACCAAGGGAGTGAAGGGATCTCGTGAGCTTCACAGATACACCTGTAACTTGGCAAGCCTTCCCAAGCAGCAGGTCAGTAACATGCTGGGCTGGAGTAGCAGAGTGGCTCAGGTAGCCAGTACATTTTGGGTATTACTCATATGCTCTTTAGATGTAGGCCGGAGTCTAAATAACCTTTGTGGCCAACAGCCTGTCACCAATGCCTAATTAGGGAATGGTATGTTTAGACTTCAGCAAAGCTAATTGCTGCCCTATAGACTTAACCTCCTCACCAGGTACTATGGACTACTCTAGTTTCATGAAATGGAAAAGCATATTTAAGTTTTTATCTAGTCAAGCCTGGAAGTTCCCATGCTGGTGCAGTACGCAGGCTGAATATAAGTGTGTGTGTGTGGAGGGGGTTGGGTGACCACTGTACATCTTGAATGATGCCACACAGTATTTATTTACTGGTTCTGGAGAGGCTGGTGCATGTACAACCATCTGGTGCAGTATTACCTGGACAGCTATAGCAAAACCAGTTTAGATAAAGTGTCTGTTGTACTGTCTTGGAGATAAGATATATTTCCAAGCTAACAAGCCATAAGGGATCACAGAGCTGTTTATAATAGGGGATTGGGATTCACCTTGTAAGCAGCTGGAGCTGTACTATGCTTTATGACCAAGAAATACTCAGAGAAACCAGCCTGCACATTCAATTGCCACAATCATAATTTATACTTGGATTCCTTCCTCTTGTTTTTGTCTCCAAGTCAAGGAGTAGTGTGTGTGTAGACATGGGATTTCAAGGAAATGGCAGCAGCTTGCTAAGAATCTATGTCGGTGGTGGAGTGGATAGGAGCTAAGCATACAGCTAATTAGTCTCAGATGTCTAATGAGGGCTTGTACCTGTTACCTGGTGTTAGTTTGCAGAAGACCAGGAGAAGCTCTCCAAACAGTTTCATTCTATCAAAACTCATGTTGTGAGCAGCTCTGTTCACTCTGCATGTCTGTTGCATGGAGAGAACTGTGAGGCCAAGGGGTGCTTGACATTCAGAGCTGTTCTGCTTCCTGCTGCAGCTGTGCTCCAGAGAAGCTACTGGAGGTATCAGAAATCCCAAGGACTTGGTGCAGGTAAAGTTAGCCGTGTACTGTGGCCGGGCAGGGCTGTCAGAGCAGCTGCATGGTGCCTTTGCCATATGCAGATTCTCATTTCGCTTGGGACAGTAGAGTTTGTAACCACTGTGTAGCTTATGGCTGCTGTCCACTGACAGAGCCACTTCATGGCATTCAGTGTGTGACTCCATTTAGGCACCCATAACTGTGGGAGTTTGCCTGCTAAAGGCTTGTGTGGATGTTGGTGGAGCTGAAGGCCAGGTTCAGCTGAGCTAACTTTAGTGTGCAGACAGTGCTTGCTCAGCATGGACAGGAAGCGCTGCACGGTGCTGTTCTGCTCATCTAGTGGGGCCTTGTTCTGGCCACACAGCTTTGGGCTACTGCTACCCACAGTTTCATCTCAGTGCAGAGGTTAGGCTGGTCACTGCAGACTGAGCCTCTGCATAACTGAAAGCAACAAGAAGGCTTATGGGCATGGATGCTGGGTTGTGCTGGTTCACTCTTCCTCTCCACACCCATACATTCTAGCCTCCACCTGTGCAGTGACAGTCTGCAGGCAGTTCTCTCCTGCCCTGCTGTCCATGCAGTGTACAGCACAGCACCTTGTGCATGGTCCAGGTACTGCGGTTCCAGAACTTCTGGGTCTGGAAACCAAGGGTTGCATAGAGCTAGCAGGGTCTGCACCTTCCTTCTGCCTCTGGACTTTGAGTCCCAGCTCAGCTGCTGCTTTCAGGTATAGCTCAAATGTGCATGTGCAGAGGGCAGAGTGGTTAGAGGCACAGGACAGACAACCAAAACCGCCATGCAGGCAGTGCCCCTGTAGGAATGTCCTGGCATTGCTGCAAATATGTCTTGGAGATGAGGCACTAAGAATGCCACACAGCATAGCTGAGGGATAGATGTACAGAAAAAGAAAAGGGAAGTGAAAGCTCCAGTTCTCCCCTCTCTGACGCAGGTTGCCAAACACGGCTTTGCTCTATCCCACCTTTGGGGATTTAGAGTAGGAAAGATCTTTGAATCCATCTTACAGTAGCTGACAGGGAGCTTTGGTCAAAAATCCCCAGCACAAATCAGCCTTTCAGTCTGCTTCTACGCATGGAGACATGCAGGAGTAATTTTATTTTTTTCAGTTCTTTGAAGTACGCTCCTCACACCTAATTAGATATGAGGACTAGTCAAGGCAGGAATGGGGCAGTCAGTACTATGTATCCTAATGCACAGTGTGTTTCTGATCAGACGTTTATTTGTTACCCATGGAGACCTGTAGTGGGTAGGACAGACAGGAAAAAGATGAAAACTCACAAGATCTGGCAGGAGATCATAAACTGGACGGCAGGCCACCAAAGCCTGGGGGACTGAATCGGTGAGGGAGCAGAAGAGATCACCAGCTGCGACTTTTGGACACAAAGCAGGAGGGAAAGGCAGGGAACATGGGCTTGCTAGTCACTTCAGCAGCAGCATGAAGAGGGAGAATGGGGGCTGCAGAGATATGTCACACTGACTCTCTGAGCTGTTTGAGTTGAGGAAGTTGTCCGTGGCTGAGTTTCCTTTCCCTCTCTGTGCTATTGAAACAGGAAGCTGGTGAGCCGAAGCTGGCTGATCGTTGCACACAGACACACAGGCGGCTCTGGCAGCTCCTGTGTTGGCATTCAGGTTTCCTCCAGTTCCAACGATGGATCAGTGCTGGTACCACGGCAACATCACTCGCTCCAGAGCTGAAGACCTGCTCTCCAAAGTAGGCAAGGACGGCAGCTTCCTTGTGCGGGCCAGTGAGTCAATTGCTTCGGCATATGCACTCTGCGTGCTGTAAGTACAGCGTTCACCGCGCCCTCAGCCCGCACGGCTGTCCCTGCTGGGCAGGGGTCACCCCTGCTCCTCCCCAGCACAGAGGCAAACAGGTGCTGTACTCACTGGGAATGTGCAGCCCTCATCAGAGCACGGCTGGTTTCACCAGACTGGGCCATGGGGTGGGGAAGGGTTAGGACCCAGGTTTATTCAGCCAGTTTATTCATAGTTATGTACTGCTAAGAAACTCATGCTGCTCTTGTCCTTGATTCAAAAGGAGAGAATGGTCAAAGGCACTGCTGCTGTGCTCTGAACTTCTGGAGTGTCATAACAACTTGGGTCAAGTATTTCTCTTTTGTGACCCCAGCCCTGAGCCTGGGACCTCCCAGGCACTTTCCTTGCTCTGATTCAGTGTATATTTGAGCTCCCTGCTTTAACTGTGTTGCATTCAGCAAAAGGCTTGAAATAGTTCCCGGAGCTGTGCATAGTACACCTAACACAGCAGTGATTTCACCTGCATCATTAATGTGGCTCATAGGGTAAACGTTTCATGTGGGAAATAGGGAGAGAAGCGTGGCAGCCCTGATCCCTCTATTCTGGGTTAGGTCAGGGACCAGAGAGCAAGGCCTCCTGCCCTAGGTTTGTGAGGGGCAGGTTTTTTCCTCGAGACAGGAGAGCAGGGGTGAGAGGAGACTGAAGTCAATAGGTAAAATCTGAGACATTTGACTTTGTCTTACAGAGAGATCAGACAGTTGCTCCTTGCTTAGGAGAGATCAAGAGAGCCCTTGTGAGGATGCTGTCAGATCCTCTTTGCTGCCATTTTGCAGCAGACCAATGAAACTAATTTCATCTTTACCCCACATTACATTACAAGCAGGTTTCTCATTTTCTATCTGAAAGTATATTTCTTGTAGTGGTGAAGGTGGTGCTGCTGTTTATAACTCTGGGCTAACTGCTTGTCTCTGAGGTCGGATTCTGGTGACAGCACTGTCTGCTGCCAGGCAGCATGGGGCTGGGTAACTCCCCTATGGGCATAGGTGTTGGATGGCTGGGGAGTGGTGGCTGAGGAGTGGGCATCTTCACAAGGTACAGAGAACCTCGGTGCCTGCCTGTTAAGGTGCTTGTGACAACACAGGGAAGAGTTTTGTCTTTCTGGAGGGAGCAGAGAAAGAAGGGCAGCTGCAGATGAATAGCCAGTACTAGCAGGAGGGAGAAAAGAAAATCCTGTAACAGGGGCTGAGGGCCTGAGTGGTCAGTCAGGGAACAATTTACTAGAACAGACTGTTGCTTCCATTGAGTGATTTTAGCATTACCCCATTGATTTGACTTGTAACCAGTATGTACACAAAATATTTTCACCAAGTGATGGTGGGGATTACAGAAAGGGAAGGTGCTGCAAAAATGTCTGCTAACATGGATTTGCGTAAGTTTTTCCATTGTAAATGTTTATGCAGCCGGATTTGAAAGCCTTTTGTGACTTGAGAGACATGGGATCAGGAAATAGAAACAATATAATGACCATGATTTTCTGAACCAGGAGCCAAAGGTTATATTCTTAAATCCATTCTGAGGTAGATAATATGAACAGCTTAATTAAAGAATTGGGGAGTACCCAGCCTTGCCAGCCAAGAGCAGCTGGGTCAGAGGTGTGAAGGGCTGGCATTAATTACAGTCTGGGAAATGTCACACAGACTGCTGTCAAACGATCTGACAAGCTTTCAGCTTATGCTGGTTTGCAGTTAGTTTGTGGAGAGGTGGTGAATAAGTCTTTCCCTCTGAATGTCATCTCCACAAAATGCACACCTTTGCTGAAGCTGAAATCTTCCTCAGAGATGTATCAGTTTCAGCTGTGCTATTGACTGGAAGTTGTTTGATGTTTGAACTCTTCAGTTACTTCTGTTTAAAAAACAGAGAGGCTGGAGACAAAGAATGCGAGAGTGGGGAATTGAAAGGCTGACTGCAAATTGTTTCCACAAAAGAGAATTATGTTGAAAAGGAGCAGGTGTCAACTGTGTATACATATGGAAAACAAAAAACCATGAAATTTGCTCTGAAAAAGAAATGTCATATTCTACAAAGCTCTAATATTTATTGGGCAGATCAATCAAAATCCAGCAAAAGTATTTGTTTTTATAATATCATAGAATGAAATAATTATTTCATTGAAGAGCTGCTTCAGAAAAAAAGGGTTTGTATAAATATAGACAAGAAGAGGAGATGTATTTGGAGAGCCTTTTAAGACGGCCCTGCCTTCTTTTCTGAAACTTAGAGCAGCAGCATTTAGAGAGTGAAAGGCTGGGGAATGCTCCTCCCCCTGCACGGCTTTCCCCTGTTCTGGTCACACTGCCCCATAAAAGGCAAGAAGCAAAGCCCTTTTCCTCCTCCTTTCTCTGTGCCTAAATAATTTGATCTGTCAGTTTATCGACCAGATACAGGCTCTGTTACTCACCTGGAGGGGAATGCCTGAAACCTGAAATCCAGAAGAGCCTGTTTAGTGTTCCCTGCACCTGAACTGATGCCATTCCTCCAGGGCATCTTCTGTTGGCAGTTCATCCATGAGTGGCTGCAGGACTAACAACACTTCTAGAGGTGACACTCAAGGACCAGATGCAGTTTTGGGACCCTCTAAGGGGTCTGTGAGATGCCCTTTCCAATGCCATGCTTCTCTCATGGGGCACAGCAGCCCTGTTTAGTGCTCCAGCCACTCCCAATATGCACATCATCACCTGTGCATAAAAACATAAGAGCAGGAGAGGAAGGAGAAAATGCCTGCCTTGTCACATTGTTACCTCCTCTCCTGGTTGAGAGGACAAGGAGATGACAAGCAGTTGGAGACTTGTTTAAACTGAGGCTGATGTTTTACTTACGCTCCTCATGGACAGCCTGAACAATGGTTGAGCAATTCTGAACTGAACCCAGTTTTAGGGAGTACCTAGAATGTGGCAGTAACTGAGACCACATAACTTGACAGTCAAGATACCAAGGAGAGGAAGCCTAGGGGTAAGAATGGAGTAAGAGTCCCAGTCTTCTCCATCCACACACACTACATTAGGGGACTGGCAAGGAGGATTCCTGCTTTTGATACTAGGAGTGCCCCTCCCTTCTCCTGTCTCACCCAACTGCCCTTCTTTCATTGTTCTTTTACTGATCTTGTCCTCAGCTTAAACTTCTTTACAAGCATTATGACAGCAGCCTTGTATGGTCTGTGTGATGGGTCACTTTCTGTGAAAGGCTGCATGATGGTCCTCTTGTGAGCAAGAGCCATTGGGCTGCTTCATTTATCAGTTTCATAATCTACACACACACAAATTGTCTCTGCTGCATGAGTAATTCTGCTTAGCTCTATTTGCATATCAGCAGGAGTAAATGTGTAAGAGAGCTACATTGACACATAAAAACAAATGCCATACCCTTCCTTGGGGCATATCCTCACCTGGCACTGATTGCCCTGGTATTGGTGAAATCAGCAGTGCTGTATCTGCCCTACAGTTGGGGATCATGTCTGTGACTTCCAGCTCTGTACCAGATGTGTGAATAAATAGATGCCTGTGAAATGAGCTCTTGAAACAGCTTGAATTCTTCTGTGTCCTTTGCATTAATGCTGTCAAAAGACACACGTTCATGTGGATACATGACCCAATCCTCCAGACATCCTGGAAAATCTCAGCTATGATCTACGAGGAATTTATTTTCATTTCCAACATCTCTTTGTGACTCCAGGTATAAGGCTGCCTGAAATCCTGGCAGTCTCCTCTCTCCTGAGTGGAATGATTCTGAAAGGCATAAACTAAATAGGTTCACATCACAACTCTGAGAGAGATTAGGGTGTTTATTGATTTGCCCGATCTCCCCAGCTGGGGGGCTGACCTCAGCCCACATTTTGTGACAACTCCACAGGTAGTTCAGTGTTTCTGTTACAACCAGGGAAGATCTGAGTGTGGATTCTGTTCCTTCTTTTGAGAAGGAAGGGGTTGAACCAGCACCTTTTGCTGGCTCAAAGCGATATTTTGTCTTTTAAGTGCTTTGCAGATGATTTAAAAGATTTGATCAATTTGTTGTTGGGAAAAAGGTAAAAATATATTTTTTAGTCAATGCTTCTTGGGTGAACTGCTGAGGAAGGTCAAGCTTACAGCACTGTTCAGGCTTCCCCTGGGCTCCCATGTATTGATGTGACCCTTCACTGAATACGAGACTCCTCCATCCGCCCTTAAATAAGAATCTAATTGAATTTAGCTGGGACAAAATATTTGTTGAGGGTGCTCTAGAGATGCACATGTACCGTGTGCATCCACACCACAATGGTGAGATGGGTTTTAATTTAGGCTGTTGTTTAGTATTTGTGGATAAAAATGTGCCTGGCAATCAGCTGTTGTACTGTGATTTAGCTGAAATATATTATTTGCTTTTTCCCATAGAAGTCAATGCACTAGCCCTTCAGTTTACTCCTTTGTTGCCAGTTTTGACCCTTTGCCTTTTGGATTTCTGCTTTTTCATTTCTTCCTGAGATGCCTGCTCTACTGACAGCTAGAGCCACTTGGTGTTTTCTCTCTTTCCGGCCAGAAGAAGAGTGCAATAACTCGCTCTGAGCTAAGGCTGATATCACTTTCTGCAGTGACATCTGCAAGCAGATGTTCCTGTTTCAGTGACCAAGAACACTTCAGGTTTGTGTTAGTCCACAGACTCCAGGGAAAGAAAGAAAGAAAGAGAGAAAGAAAGAAAGAAAGAAAGAAAGAAAGAAAGAAAGAGAGATGGTTTAAAACCCTTGTGCATGAAGAAATCTATGTGTCTCAGGATTTCCCAATGTCTTTTCTGACGGGGAGGGATGCCACGGTGAGATTCCCTTCTGGACATGGTCTAACCATATCACCTGTGGTCTGTTCCAGGTACCGGAATTGTGTTTATACCTACCGAATTCTGCCTGATAAAGAAAATAAGCTAATTGTCCAGGTAAGCCACCTCTGTACTATTTGGTCCCACAAAAATGTACTTGAGAACTGCTGGTTTTCAAAGTAATTCTAACACCAACAGAAAAAAACCCAAACTATAAGGAATTAAACTAATGTTGAGCCAGCACAGTGCTGGTCTCCAGTTCACCAGTGCTGAGATTTCAGTGTCCGGTCTGGTCCATAGCTGTGGCCATTGTCACACTCTTTAACACACATGCCCTCAATTCAGTGGCACAACCATGTTTTATGTAACTGAGAAGCTCAGCACTTGGAATAACTTTTCCTCTGAAGCCAACTTCTTATCAATACATCATGGATCTTTTCAATCCAAAATTGCAGCACAGTTGCCTACACCCAGAGAATGTAAATTGAGTTTTGGTCTTAGGATCCAGAAAGTGCCAAGGTTCAGGGCAGGAGTTTCAGATGTTCTGTTTATTCCCATTTTGATTTAGGAGTCTAAATGAGCCACTTCCCCTTCCGGTGCCACTTCCCCTTCCGGTGCCACCCCTCAGCCCCCTTTTTTTTAAATATAAATCATGAGACTTGGGGTGGGGAGGAAGGCATGATCTCCTACAGCCCCAAGAATTGGGCATGGATTTACTGGGCAACAATGGGGGCTGCAGCCGAGCCATGCGCTTGGCACAGTCAGAGCTGCAAGGGCATTCCCTGCTAAACAGATTGGAAATGCCCATGGTACCCAGTCTGCCTTGCTATTTAGAGTGGTTCTACCATAATTCCTTCCCACTTCGGATGACAACTAGCTTCCCACGCTAGAAATCAGATTTCTACCAACTTCATGAGCAGCTTATATGTCTCTCATGCACCATGTTAGTTGTGTATTTCCTCATGTGCTTTCGGGTTATCAGTGTTTCTTTGAGATCTCCACTAAGAGGCAGCATTTTTGAAACCAGAGTAATGAGTTAGTGAGAACAGCTGCGTGCTGGCAGCTTGCTTTCAGCTGTGGGTTTTTGGTAAGAATGGTGGATTGTGGGTTGTGGGACTGGTGCACACATCCAGCTTGGCTCCTTCAAGACCCACTTTAGGGTAGCATGGGCTGTTCTCAGGAGCCCCACGCAGATGCAGCGCTGCACAGACACAGCTGTATTGCCTCCAAGGCTAATTCCCGGCTCTTGGCGCTGTGCTCCAGAGGACTGTGTGCCCAGGGCCAGCTACCATGGCTCTGTCAGCCTTGACAGCTGGATTCCCCAGAGCTATGGAGATTCCTCTGCCTCACTTGCACTTCTGTTTCTGAGGAGGAACTGGCTGCAGGAGTCTATGCTGGACTTGGCCTGGGTCTGTAGTGTTGCTATGGCATGTCATCAGAGTTCATCCCTCTTCGTGGAGCACTGTGTGACACTGTGCAGAGGAACTTGTGCAGGCTCAGCTGGGTGCAAGCTGGGGACTGGCACCCAGCTGGAATCAATAACTTGCCATTCCCACCTGGCTCTGTGCTGTAGGCTCTTTGTAGTGATACTTGATATCCCCCCACGTTCTGATATATCCCAGCCATTCTGTCTTAAAGAGTGTGTTTTTGGTGCATTGTGCTGGTGTGATGTGGAGGTGGTAAGAGCCCAAAAGGTGATATGGTGTTTATCTTTGACAGTACCCAGAGGAGCTGCAGAGATCTCAGTTTCACTGTGCCAGAGAGCTCACAGATGGAGCCCCACAGGCAGGGAGAGTGTTGGGGGACACCTGAGGCCCAGGCAATGGGCACAACTATCTATGTCCCACATCAGCTCTGTGGCAGGGCTGGCATGGGACCCTGGCACTAATGGTGTCCTTGCTCTTTGCACTGGCAGCAGTATGATGAAGGGAACTTGTGGAACCCTATTTCTGAATAACTTTGGGGTGTGAGTTTGACAGCTGCTTTGTCTTTTGGAAGACAAGCACAGAAATGATCCTGTGTTGTGTTTTCCCCTGTGGCAGAGAAAGAAAGGCAGGCCAGATGGTATCTGCAAAGGCAGCCACACAGCCCCACACTTTGTCCCTCTGTGCCCTGGGCAAGCCTTGTCCCCTCCTCGTCCCTCAGCTGCCCTGCTAGCAGATCATGTGAGAAATGCTGGACATGCAGCCTGGCCTGCAGCCTGTTCTAGCAGGACCCAGATGCCATGTGTGACAGGAGAGTTTGAAACCTGAGCAGAGAGCAAAGTCCCTGTGTGCAGCTATTCTCTGGAGAGCACTGGCACACAGGCTGCTCATAGCACCTGCCACTGAAGGTCTGCGTGGGGAGTTCTGTGCATTACAAGCCAGGAAGATGCAAGTCTCACTTCCCAATTTGTACTGGATCCATGATTGTTTCTGCTGTGACAAAGGGCCTGTTTTCATGTACAACTCTTTTCTTTTCAGAGTTGTACATGTACAGTGCTCACAGCACTGCAGCCATAAGAAATCTGTGTTTCTCTCTGCTGTAGCAATGGACAGCTCTCATGCTGGATCAAGGTTTAATAAGAAGAAATTTGCAAGGTTCTCTTGGGCCCCACGTTGTGATTACTGGAGATTTCTCTTGTTCCTTATGTCATAGAATGCAGAGGGACTGTGGTGGAGTACCTTTGTAAGCTGGGTTGCCAGGAGCTGTAGGTTGTATCAGGAGTAGGCTAAATAAAGTGTGTTGTTAACTCATATTTTGAACACGCGACACCTCCTCCTTTGTGCTGCCTTATTCCAGTTCTGAGGGAGAGGCAAAAGAAGGGGGCTGGATTCTTCCAGCAAGAGAAAGATTCAGTGAGAGTTATAATTGAGGCTCAGAGGAAAACAATCCTGTGTTCTTGGCTGCTCTTCTTGGTACAGTGTTCCAGCTGGGCCAGGCTTTTTTTTGGGCACTTGTCTATTGATTTTTGGATAAAACAAAAACTACTTCATGTGTCTTAAAAGATGAGATTTTTGAAAAGATTACTTCTTTGCAAGGATGTAAAAGCTGCTGAATATGATGGAATGTGGACATTTTTAAAAATCCCATTAAAAAAGAAAGGGTCTACTAATCTTACAGAACTAGATCAGGTGTTAAATTAATACAGCAATCAGTAGATGCTTCTCATTTCTGGGTTTATAAAAATTATATAGGAAATATTTGATACTCAAGATTAGACTGAATTGGTTACAAATATGAGCCCTGATTATCAATGTGACTTTTTTTTACCTGCACAGTGCTTCTTCCTAAAAAAAGGGCTGTCTTCCCGCCCAGATCTGGGCTGTTGTCTGTCAGGAATTTTTCTTGATGAAAGCAGGTTTAGAAGATCTGTCATATCACAGCTGCATACACAGCACATGTGATATGACAGCTCTCCCTCTGCCACTCTGTGGAGTTTTTTCACCCTTAAAGCTGCAAATTGCACCACTTTTTCCTTAAGTCTTGGAGAGTACATTTAATTTTTCTCAAGCCTGGTCCCACAGTAGTGGAATTATAGTGTCATTTTTTTTTTGCATGGTTAAATTAACTGTTCAAGGACAGGTGGCAGAAAGGGAAGTACAAATTTTTGCATGCAAAGGTTTACTCTTGCATTGAGGCTGAAGAAAAAAAATATTGGCATATGTCCTTCCAGCATTTTGTACCATGATTTGTGATCTGCCATTGGAATTCTACATCTACAGCACCTCTACAGCAGTTAGCATGGTCAGGAATCTCTCTTGCCTGCCATATCTGGAATGCATCTGGTGTCCTCCCAAAGCATACTGAGCTGTAGAGGTCACTGTCACAGGCTGTTTTCTTTAAACACAAATAGAATTTTTGCCTTTCTTTTCTGATAAATTTTCTCCTTTTATTACTTGAGACTTCAGAATATATGAAAGCATGGCTTGGATGAACCAAACGTGCATCCTGCTGATGAAAACATTTAAGGAAGGAGGGTAGGGGTAATGAAAACCCCTGGAAACACAGGATCTGTAACAGCAAGTAGAGATGTTTAGGCTGAGTCATCAAGATAGTGATTGAGATATCCCTGCTAGTTTGCAAACTCTTGCTGTAATAAGAGGGAACAGGAAGAGAGCAAAACACAGTTACACAGAGATCCAGGGGTGGGAGACTGGAAATAACTGCCCCAGAGTGAGCTCAGCTGCTGCCTGCCTATGGGCAAGTCTGCTCTTCCATTCATGCCTCTAGGTGAGCTCTTGCTTCAAGCCAGGTCCTATCTTGAAATGTTATGGACTGCTAATGATAGAGGCTCCAGCCATCCACAGGGCCTTAAATGCTGCTTATCTTTTGTTTACCCTGGAGGAGAGGGCAGAAAGAGAGCTTGCCAGGAACAGAAGTAGGAACCACATCATATTTTTGAGCAGAATGGATTTTTTTTTTTTTTAAGAAAGTGCTTTCACATGAAATGTTTCCTTTTGATTTTGAATTTTTCAGAAGTGATCACGGTGTTGCCAGGATGTTGAAGAAAAGTGTTGTTTCAGGTGGAAAAGTTGGATCACGCTTTTGAAAAAGTCCAGTTAAGCAATTTTGAACTTGACACCTGCCTTGGTTTGAAAGACAGGT